>WNHE01000782.1:108554-131692 GCA_009805545.1 Oryza longistaminata
AGCGCACACACATATGTTGAAAGGATTTGTTCCCACGGACCATCTATTTTATGACAAAAAAACATGTTACCGGAGATGATTCTTTGAAGGTACAACAGTTACCATTATAGTTACAGTGCATTACATGCCAAGTATACAGTGTGTTGTAATTACACACGATTGTTCATATGTATTACATTTGACAAATTATTGGGGGAGAAGAATTATGACTTAAATATCTAGCCAAATACGTATCTAAACGATTATATGGCAACAAATTAATAGGGCTGTCGCGCGCAAATAGAACACTTAAAAATTCTAGCCAATGGCCCAAAGAGATGAGGAACGCAAAATAGATTTTTTTCCAGGTTGAGCACCCGGTGGACTGGCGCCTTCCATGCATCTCAAGGCTAGCGGCCGGCACGGCACGAGAGCTCGCTATTGCGATCGTGCCTGGCCGCAGTACAGACAAGCTGGGTAGAGGGGTACGACAATGGCCCCCCCCCCATGACGCAACTTTCTCATACTATTATACAAATTGAAGAATGTTTTTTACCGGTACTTTGACTACGTCATGCGTATGTTTTAGTCGGTTTTTAAGTTTTATTCGCTTTTGAAAATACATATTTCGTGTTATTTAGTCAGTTTTTAAGTTCAAGTTACACCTTTTAGAAATACAAAAGAGAGCTTTTGCTATAAAGAAATCTCTTTAAAAAAAAACTCGGCATTGAAAACTTGGAAAAGGTCAGACTTACCATACTTACGGCTAATATGATTTTATTAAAAAAGAAAATCGGAGCAAATCGCACAATGAATTTTACCTTAGTTAAACCTATACAATAATAAGATTACATAGCTTCACCCATTGCCAACGCACGGGTATTTTTATCATAGTAGATTAAAGAAGCTATTTACCCTTTGTAAGATATTTAAATTTTACATTATGTTTTATGATGTTGCACCAGGAAGAGGAATAGCTATATGCAACATGCATAATGTATTAGGAGGATGCCACTGAAATAGAGGTACTACACAAGCACTTCCGCACGAACTTAATTTTATTCTCACACACATCGATCCATCGACCTCACACAGTCACACTCTCCTCTCACATCTCACAACTTTTTATTATTCTGCACCAACAAGCTGACCTGTAAATTAATTAATCACGCACTAACCGAACGATAAAACTAACCATGCATGCAATCAAACAAACCAAAGTATGAATTGATCATGATGCATGGGATGGACGAATTAATGGTTCAGCTGTGATGTGCGCTGGCCGGAGGGCTGGGAGACGGCGCCGTAGCTCCGCCACCGTTCGCCGCGCCACCACCGTTCGCCGGCGTCGGCTTCGGCAACGGCGTCGGCTTGGGGCCTTGGGGTCTCTTGTGGAAGTAGTCGAAGAAGGGGCACAGGAACGCCGAGGTGCACTCCGCCGACGACGAGTAGCGCATCCTCTTGCCGGCGACGGCGACGAAGGTGTTAGCCTTATCGCCGCCGTTGTCCGTCGTTGATGGCAGCGGCACGATCTTGGACGGCTCCTGCCCGGGGCACGGCGTGCTGCTCGCCGCGCTGTGCAGCTGCGCGAAGCAGTCGGCGGTGCCATTGAGGTCGTCGGCGGCGAGGGGCACGCTGAAGGCGCCGTCGCCGTCGAGGTCGCCGACGGCCTTGCTCTCGTACTCGCCGTCGCTGTTCTTGCACTTGATCGCCACCTGGAGACCTGAACATCACCAAACAATTAATCAACGACGGTGATATATCGATCGATCGAGCTGACCACGCAATTAATTAGCGATGAACATATTATCATCATCATCATGATATATATACCCTTGAAAGCATCCTGCGCCTTCATGTTCTTCCTGGAGCACTCGCCGCACTTGGCCTGGCCGACGACGATCGCCGCCGCCTCGCCGTCCGCAGCGGCGGTGACAGCCATCACGAGGACGGCGAAGAGTAGCGCTCGTGCTACATCTGCCATTGCTGAATCAATCCTCAAACTCTATTGCTATTTGGACTATGTGGCAAGAGGCTAGAGCTGTGTGTGTCGATGAGTGAAGAAAAATAAGGCATATGCATGTGGTTTATATAGATCGATAAAGGCTTCTAGCTGGGAGTGATCTGAGGTCAGCTAATTATATTACAGTACAACATGATTAGCAATTTGCGCCGATTTTGCAGGTTTAAAATCATTAACGCCGTGCATTTTATTTGATTTGATCAGACACCGATAGATTAAGAGTAGCAAATCATGGATGCACTGTGAACGTGCACACTGCATGCAGTGTTAACTGTTGATGCTCTTGCCACCGATTGGTGGTGTTTAACAAGCAAAGTTAAGCTTTAATCGACTGGTACTCCTACAGCTAGCGCACAGTACTACTAGTCTGTTTTATAAAAATGGAGAATAGTTCTATAATTTAGGACAGCTCCAACCAAATTGCATGATTGATACTATTTTTAAGTAAATGAGTAAAACTACATATACTTTATTCAAACTATTGCAAAACTATTGATTTAAGGTGTTATATCGTAAAACTACAAATTTAATGTTAAGTTTATTACAAAACTACAGGTTTAGTGCTAATTTAATCAAAAAAATGCAACGTTTATAGCTCAAACATAATGGTAGTGCTAAGGATTTGACCTCCAAATTTTGTAGTTTCGTGATAACTCCAATATTAAATATATAGTTATGTCATACTTGACCTTAATTCTTTAGGTTTCTGATAAATTTGATGCTAATTAAATTAATCTGTAGTTTTGTGATAGTTCGATCAACATATCCGCGCTATTAACGTATGTTTGGAACACAGTCGTGAGTGTATAAGTGTGGTGTCTGTATTTAGTGGTGACTACATGCATCTTGTCCGTATAATGGTAGAGAATATACTTGTCGATAGTATATATTCGATAACAGTGTTTGTTTTAAAGTATAGAAGACGTTGGTATCAAAGTATACGCGAGATTTTGGTAAAGTAGACAAGAGACAAGGATTTTTATATTGATTCAGGCCCCGGTGTGGGTACTAGCCATAATCCAATTTATATGAACATCTCTAGGATGTATCAAAGTGATTACAATAGAGGAGCGAGCTAGCTAATATAGCCTACCAACTAGCATTCACCGAGAATAAATCCGACGACTTAGAATCGTTGGCTAGCTATTGACCTCCTCTTGATTGATATTCGATGTGACTTGTGGCTATGGCTTATGATTCGATGCTCTTCTCTCCTAGGGGCTATATATTTATGCGGACAATCAATTTCTTGTTAAGTTGAATTCGAGGAGTTAATATGGGATACGAGCGGGCACGAGTCTTGCCGGATCCTGTAGTCAATGGCACACGAGCATAACCCAAGAGTCTTAGCGATGAGATTGCAAAATCTTTCAAAAACGCTTTCGGCATAGATACTTAGGGTTAAAAAGCGTATATATCAAAAACTCTATCCTGACCACTATGATAATGTTCCATATCATCAAGGGTTTAGATTGCCTCAATGTGTAAGTTCATTGGAGAAGATGGCCAGTCTACTTTAGAGTATATCGACCAATTTATTATACAATGCGAAGAAGCTAGTGCTAGTGGTATTTTGAAACTTAGCCTTTTCGCATTGTGTCTTTATTTGGTGATGCATTTACTTGGTTTATTTCACTTGCACCACTCTATTCATGATTGGTCTCAGTTAGAATAAAAATTTCATGATTACTTCTTTAGTGGTGAGACCGAATTAAATTTGTCATACTTAACATTGGTTAAACAAAAGTATAATGAGCTTGCTTTTGAATACATTAGAAAATTTAGATATACAAGAAACCGATGTTATAGTTTAACACTTTCTGATAAGGACTTAGTAGATTTGGCTTATTCTGGTTTACTTGAATATTTAAAAGAAAAGCTAGATGGTCATACTTTCTTAGATGTAAGCCAATTACTTCAAAAGGCTTTGGCTCAAGAAAGCCGAGTTAGAGAGGCCAAAATCTCACATAAAGTTAAAGTTCGATTGTCCCCATGTTAATATAGTTGATCAACAAGAATCTTTGAAAGATGAGACAGTTGATGTATACACAGACGAATGGGCTTGGAACTCCAACTCTAAACCATTCGTAAGAATCGACAAGAGGAAATAACGTTCATGTTTGATGTGACCAAATGCAATAGGAAACAAAGATGCAGGTGGATGAGCTACCTTTTCCTATACAGACTGTTGAATTGCAAGAGAAGGAGAATTCCCGATGGCAAGGAGAAGACCACATTGAAGACTTCAATACTTAGGGGGCAAGATGGCAATCTGGAGATATCAAAATGTGACAAGCGACCAAGGAGATCAAGTTCATCTACTAAGCGAGTATGCACCACCGGCAACTTACTTCTCCTTCTTCATGGTATTACGCTTGATATGCATTATGGAGTTTTAATGGTATGTGGATGATGCCTATTTGTATACCATATTATTATCCATTATGGGCATTTCCGGTTGCCACATTGACCGATTTTAAATAATCAACCACACTCATCTCATAGCCGGTTGAGAGAAAAGAATCAGTCACAAAAGAATCCACACAAGAAAATGGTGAGGCAAGAGTGGAGGCCAAAGAAAAATAAAATACAATTTGAACAAGAGGGGCCTCTCGTAGCTTTCTTACATCACTATTAAACATTTAAGCCTTAGAGGCATTCATGGCCGGTATTGGTGGATATCGCACTTAGATGATCTCATGCATAGTATTTTTTGGCTCACAAGTTTGCAGAAAATATAGGGGGGCATATGTTGATAATCAAATTTGGCAGTAGGGTCAAGTTATAGCAAGTTTGAGCCAAATTTAAAAAATGCTAGAGCTTTCCCGCTAAGGCTGGTCTGACCGTCATTATGTGGCCGGTCAAACCGGGCAATGCACTGTGATTAGACCATAGGTATCCAGGCGGTTAGACCTTAATCACATAGTCCGAGTCCAATTTAGATATTTCTTATGTTTTCTTGTTTTAGACCGAAATTTTTGAGTCCTAGTTGATTTATATGCCTAATTGCATATGGAAAAACCACAGGAAGCAAGTCCACCCCTCCTAAAAATATAAGGGGGCCAAGGACGATTGAAACAACAAGTAACCAATTGTCAAAATCAATTTATTTATCCAAACCCTTTATATTCTACATATATCTCCCTCCTTCTTGCTACCAATCCCAAATTCTATTATCCTCAAATCCTCAATTGCTTGTCATCTGTCGTTTCTACAGTATTAGAGGACGTCCTAGCTGGCCTGCCGAGCACAGGATAAACCGACGTGCGTTCACCCTGACGGGCGGGTATTCGTTGGGCGGCATCTAATCACTCCCTATGGCGGCGCGTCTCCGGGTGCAGCCGCGAGTTGCACATAACGTGCTCAAGGTGTGTCGGTGCGATTCTACGTCAACTTGAACAATCTTATAAATATATAAATTACATTATGTAGAACAAATACCGCATTACATACACAAATAAATACAGACACGACAATCATGAGCACTCTGAAATTATTTATCACCTGAAAGCCAATGCTTATGCACTGACTCCCAAGTCTCCAACACATACATCGATCGATCGATCTCACACACGGTCACACTCCTCTCACATCTCACAACTTATATTTATTCTTCACGAACAAGCTGACCTGCAAATTAATTAATCACGCAACCAAGTGCATGTGGATTGATGGAATGGATCGATGATCGATTCAGTGGTAGACCGGCGGAGAGCTGGGAGACGGCGCAGCTCCGCCACTGTTCCCCTGGGCGCCGCCACCACCGTTTCCCGCACCGCCACCACCACCGTTCGCCGGCAATGGCGTCGGCTTGGGATCCGGCTTGGGTTCGGGGCCTTGGGGTTTCTTGTGGAAATAGTCGAAGAAGGGGTGCTTGTGGAAGTAGTCGTACAGGAACGCCGATGTGCACTCCGCCGGCGACGTGGAAGAGTGCATCCTCTTGCCGGCGACGGCGACGAAGGTGCTAGCCTTGTTGTCCGTTGTTGATGACAGCGGCACGATCTTGGACGGCTCCTGCCCGGGGCACGGCGTGCTGCTCGCCGCGCTGTGCAGCTGCGCGAAGCAGTCGGCGGCGCCGTGGAGGTCGTCGGCGGCGAGGGGCACGCTGAAGGTGCCGTCGCCGTCGAGGTCGCCGACGGCCTTGCTCTCGTACTCACCGTCGCCATTCCTGCACTTGATCGCCACCACTGACACGTGTCGCGCGCGGAGAGGGAGCGGCGGACGCGCCGTGAGGGAGAGGAGCGAATTTTCCCTTTTTTTTTCTCTTTCTTTTTTTTTTTCCGTTTCTGTTCGTTTGGATTTTTCCTCCGGTTTTTTTCGTTTGTTCGGTTTTTTTCTGGTTTCTCTTTTGTTCGGTTTTTTAGGTTTTTCTAAAGATATATAAATACCAAGTTTGTATTCGTATGTATACCAAATTTATATTCATACGTATAGAAAGTTTAAATACACGTATACAAACTTTGTATATACATATATAAAGTTTGTGTATGTGTATATAAAGTTTGTATGTATACATATACAAAGTTTGCACAAGTACGTATTAAAAACCGAAAATACAGAGAAGATACGGAAAGAAAAAACAAAAACAAAGAAACCGTAAACGAAAAAAATACGGAAAGAAAAAACAGAAAAAACAAAAAAGATATCGTGCGAAAAAAAGAGAAACCGCGCCGTCCGCCGCTCCCTTTGTGCGCGACACGTGTCCAGTCGCGTGGGGAGGGTGCGCGCTACTGTTCGCGGATTAGCTTTCTCGCTGTATTAGGGTGCATACTTTTGTCCATCGGTAATTTTAGCATGCACTTATCTCTCGAAGAGGACGCTAGACATTGTATTGGAGTAGACAGCATACCTTAAAAAACCAAGTTAGGCCGTGTTTAGTTCAAAGTTTTTTTTTTAAACTTCCAACTTTCCATCACATCAAACCTTTCATACACGCACAACTTTTCTATCGTATCGTACCAATTTCAACCAAACTTTCAAACTTCGGTGTGAACTAAACATAGCATTAGCATGAAAATATTTTAATCTCTAGGTGAAAGCAAGGTACGCAGCGAAAGTTACTCACACGAATTAGCAGCACTAATTAATCTTGGAAAAAATCGGACCGAACAAAAACTGACTCTAATGAGCCAAAAAATGTGGCGGCCCAATTCTAGCAAAGCCGTTCTCGATTCAACAATTCATTATTGCAACATCTTCGTATTATTTGGATTTTGTACCCATTTATTATCGCTACAGTTTTTAACATGCTAGCCATGAATCACAACCACCATCCTACTGCGGACACAACATATCACTGGTGGAGAAGGGGTTTTTACTCCCGGTTCGTAACCTCCACTATGAATCCGGGACTAAATATTCCCGCGTGAAAAATCCAGGAGTAAAAATCCATTTTTAGTCATCTTTAGTCCCGGTTGGTGTTACCAACCGGAACTAAACATAGAGCTAGGCTAGCTAGATCCGGTTGCTCTATTATTTTTTTTCTTTTCTTCATTGTGTTTTTAATATATTGTTTTCACTCCATTCCCATCCCAAAATCCTAAATAAATTATCCCCAAATCCTCAAATCCTCAAATCCCTAAATCGGCCATAACCAAATACATCACAAAATCTTAAAAAAAAATTACATCACAACTTCTATAAAATTCATCACAATACATCACATATTCACATCACACACAAATCAAATACATAGATCCAAATCACAAAATTCTAAAATAAAGAAAAAAAAGCCTGCTGCCGCGCTGGCCGCCGGCGCGCCGCCGAGAGGTTGCCAGCCGTCCTGCCCTCCGCGCTGCCCGGCCACCCGGCTCATCCATAAGTGGGGATGATGGGGGAGGGAAAGGAGGAGAGGAGTTAAAGGAGAGGAGGAGGAAGAGGAAGAGATGGGAGGAGCAAGAGATAAGGCTAGGGAGGATGAGATAAGGCCGCCCGTCTCCTACTCCTCGATCTCGCAGATGCCTCGTACTCTCCGTCGTGCATGCCGATCATTTGTTCCGGTTGGTATTACTAACCGAGACTTAAAAATAGATATTTAGTACCGGTTGGTGAGATAATAGGGATCTTTTTTTTCGGTTGGTGTTACCAACCGGGACTATAAATAGAACTTTAGTACCAACCGGGACTAAAGATAAAATATTGGCTTTAAACTTTTGAACCGGGACTAAAGATATCCTATTTTTATTGCAACCGGAACTATTGTAGATTTTGGCTGACCATTCAAAGTTGGTTTCTCCATCAGTGCATGCAGCAAAACAGTGTGCACATCAATCCTACGTCTTAAACTTTTAAGCCAAAAAAGGCACAGTGGTAATCCTAATTCTTGATTCAACTGCCTCGATCATCAGGAAGTAAAAAAAAAAAAAGTAAGAATACCCTTCTAAAATATAAAAGATTTTGGCAATAAATACATCACAAAAATCTCCTATATTTTAAGACCGAGGCAGTGCATGGTGAGAGAGAGGAGAGCCATGCACCTGATCAGTGTCTCCGATGCCAGTGAAAGCGGCGTCGACGACGACGGAGATGTCGACGGGGGAGCAGCACACTCGCATGGCGGAGATTAGAAACAGCCAAACTACCGAAAGTGACAAGCTCCTAGTGAAACCGAAGGTAACATTATATATACAACACACGCACCACTGACGCACGCGATGATTAATCAACAAATTAATTGTAGTTTGGTACACAGTTAAGCGGACTGATCTGTTAGCATGATTGTGGTAGTGATGTTGCTGCGTGGACCCGTCATCTATAACATTTCTATTATCTTTCTTTAACAGGAAATGTGATAATTTTGTCTCAGATAAGACCTTTCGCATATCAGCTTTTCTGACTATATATAAGAACTTTTCATCTCAAATTATATATATATAAGTTATATAACATGCATGGTTGTTATCTCCCATGCTCGAGTTATACAGGTTTTTCTTCTTTTTTATTTATATAAATGAAGCTTTGAAGGCTGTCGTTGGATTTCATTGTGTAACTGTATCAGGGCTGTGTTTAGATTCAAAATTTGGATCCAAACTTCAGTCCTTTTTAATCATATCAATCTGTCATACACACATAACGTTTTAGTCACATCATCTCTAACTTTAACCAAAATATAAACTTTGCGCTGAACTAAACACAACCCAGATATGCATGCCGGTGAAGCTGTCAATTCAATTCCGTACCAGACCTACCAAGTCAATTCAAGTAGTTCCAATCAGAGCTTTAATTATAAGGTCTCTTTGATTACATACTGTACCATGGACCCACAGAAGCTACATCGCACAATAAAGCCCCGTTTAGTTCACAAATTTTTTTTCCCAAAAACATCACATCGAATCTTTAGACACATGCATGGAGCATTAAATATAGATAAAAATAAAAACTAATTGCATAGTTAGGGAAGAAATCGCGTGACGAATCTTTTGAGCCTAATTAGTCCATGATTAGCCATAAGTGCTACAGTAACCCACGTGTGCTAATGACTAGGGGTGAAAACGGTATGGAAATTTCCCGACCGTACCGATACCGTCCGCAAAACTAATATAATAATAATATTTTTACCGATGTTACCGTTTTCAAATTTTAGTTTTTTTAATTTCTGTCAACGTGGCATTGAAGTTGGCACTAAATAGATGAATTCATAAATATGGAAATTTCCGGACCGTTTCCGTTCGTTTTCGAAAAAAATAATAAAATAATATACCGTTTCCGACCATTTCCGACCGTTTTCATCCCTACTAATGACGGATTAATTACGCTCAAAAGATTCGTCTCGCGGTTTCCGGACGAGTTATGAAATTAGTTTTCTTATTCGCGTCCGAAAACCCCTTCCGACATCCGGTCAAAAGTCCGATATGACACCCAGAAATTTTCTTTTCCTCAACTAAACAGGCCCTAAGATCCCTCTCCTTTTTTTTTCTTCTTTTTATTTTCTTCAACATGAGCTTTTATATACTAGAAAAATATCCCTGTGTTGCAACGAATGAAGAAAACTTTAAATTTATAACACAATACTGTTTCAATAAGCATCACTGCTATGATAGCGCAAACTTTTTGGGAGTAGATACATTTAAAATAGTCAAATCATTTTTACACTGTAAGGGGGTGTTTTGATCCAAGAGTGTAAAATTTTGGCGTGTCACATCGGGTATTATGTAGGGTGTCGCTTGGGGTGTTTGGGGCATTAATAGAAAAACTAATTATAGTATCCATCAGTAAACAGTGAGACGAATTTATTAAGCCTAATTAATCTGTCATTAGCACATGTATACTTTAGCACATTGTTGTCAAATCATGGAGCAATTAGGCTAAAAGATTCGTCTCGCAAAGTAGTCGCACTCTGTGCAATTAGTTATTTTTTAGTCTATATTTAATACTTCATACAGGTGTTCAAACGTTCGATGTGACATGGTGTAAAATTTTGGGGTGGGATCTAAACACCCCATGTGATATGCATACTAGTGAATTAATGACACCTAAGACTACTCCATCCATCAGTTTTGGGTTGTTCATTCCCCGTTCGTCTTAT
Organism: Oryza longistaminata; assembly: GCA_009805545.1. Classification (NCBI taxonomy): domain Eukaryota; kingdom Viridiplantae; phylum Streptophyta; class Magnoliopsida; order Poales; family Poaceae; genus Oryza; species Oryza longistaminata. The sequence goes on from WNHE01000782.1 coordinate 119,081, forward strand.
TTGAAAATTTTTAATGATTAATATTTCTATTGTTATTAGATGATAAAACATAAATAGTACTAATTTGTTTAAAAGAGAAATATAATTTTTTCATGGTTATACTTATTTTATGACAGAGGGAAGGGACTACCTTACACAAGTCTGTTCGGTCAATTCAAGTTGTCAGTGTCAACTCATTCAATTCATGTTGTCAATGATGCTAGCTACACACGTCCTATAGGTATGTAGTGCCAATCAGTGCCTTTATATATAGGCTGTGTTTAGATCTAAAGTTTGGATCCAAACTTCAGTCTTTTTTCATCACATCAACCTGTTATACACATAACTTTTCAATCACATCATCTCTAATTTCAACCAAAATCCGAACTTTACCCTCGACTAAACACAGCCATAGTGCAATGGCATATATGTCAAATGCCTATTTGTGCCCGTTCATAGATTTCTTGGCACGTCGTCCACCCGCAAGCTAGCCCCAACTGAGACGATGCTGGTGCCTTCACTGCGACGCGAGTTACTCGCATGCAGCGAAGGACGCATGACACATAAACGATACTCCCTCCCTATCATACAAGGGATTTTCAATTTTTAATTGCAACGTTTAACCACTCGTCTTATTCAAATTCTTTTTATAAATATAAAAAACGAAAAGTTGTGCTTAAAGTCCTGTAGATAATAAAATAAGTCACAAATAAAATAATTAATAATTTCAAAAAAATTTGAATAAGACTTATGGGACGGAGGGAGTAATACACGACGCAGAAACAACTGGCGCATCCGCATTGTAGAGGTCGTGCCTCCGCGTCATGACCCCATTACCTCGTGTGTCAGACTATGCAATTGAGGTCACAGGCATTGCGAAGGAGTAGTGCATGGTCTACAAATGATTTTTGTTTGATTATCATTGAACCGATTGGCTAAAGGCACGCGATGTGTTGCTTGCACTGCTACTGTTAAGTGGTATTCCTGCTGACTATATAAGTGGGGTGTTCTATATCTACTATATTTTTTGGTGTAGATTAGTTTAGAAAAGGACACTAACAATACAAATTTTTGTCCGACATATCTTGAGATTGGCGAAGTCACCATGGACACCTCGCTGTTAATGGGTACGTTGCCTACCAATGGAATAGATTAGCTGTAAATACTCTAACTCTGCTTTAATATATATTAGTGATCAAAGTTGTCATGGAAGATCACAAAACGTGTCATATATTGAAATATAGAGGGAGTAATCTTACTCCATTTTCAGTTATTTTTTTCTAGTGATGTCCCGAGTATGGATAATAAAAAAACAAAGCTTCAGAACATTATTATTAAACCTCCCAGGTGCTGACAGACACCACATTTTCCAAACCAGGGACGAACCAATCATAATATGGATCATTCTATAAATGTTTGTCTGACCAGATGATAGAGAGGTTAGAATTGATCACGCGTAACTTTATTCCATACTCAGCTGGTTCCGAAACCAACTAAATTAACCGCGGAGTAACAATTAAGAAGCAATTAACACGATCTTCGTACTTAGGCCGTGTTTAGTTCTTTGGCCAAAATTCTTTTAAAGTATACGGACACACATTTGAAGTATTAAACATTGACTAATAACAAATCAAATTACAGATTCCGCCTAAACTGCTAGACGAATTTATTAATTAAGCCTAATTAATCCATCATTAGCAATATTTACTGTAGCATCACATTGCTAAATCATGGTGCAATTAGGCTCTAAAGATTCATCTCGCAATTTACATGTAAACTATACAATTGGTTTTTTTTCCACATTTAATGCTCCATCCATGTGTCCAAACATTTGATATGACATTTTTGGACAAAAATTTTTGGGATCTAAACACACCCTTATACTGGAAAATATAACATGTGGACTTATTTTTACTGGTGTCACGCACTGGAAAATATAACATGTAGAATACCCTGCTTAATGTATTCGTATTACCGGTCAATCGATATCACATGTTGGCATATGTATAGCTAGCTGTTGCGTGGCACCGTGCGGAGCAGCATGGTCTCCAAGGTGAGGCCGGGGCCGAAGACGATGAGCATCCCCCACTCGAGGCCTTGTCCCGCTGTCGCCATCCCTCACTGGCCTCCCAGTCCTCCGACCTTCTACGCATCTCCTCCATTGCCAAGAAGATGGTGGAGCTACGCGTGTTGCCGTACTGCCTCATCACCTCCCTCGTCGCCGCCAGCCTCTCCTCCATGCCGTCCACGATCCCCCTCCCACTGTCGTGCATCAGCCAGAATGTCTCGTCGTAGCTGGTGATCATCATCGTACCCGTCTCATGGAACGCGCTCTTGATCACGCCGCGGATGGCGTTAGAGACGTGGAGTGGCATGTCGCGGTGCATGTTGATCACCACCCCTTCCTGCCGCTACTTCACCGCCACAGCATCGTCCGTGCCGGGTATCACGTCCTGCGACGCCTGGACCAGCTTGAACACGGGGCGCTCGTCGGTGGCGGCAACCCACCACGACGACGCCAGCGGCGTCGTCGAACAAGGCCTGGACGACGAGGTTGCTGTTGTGGGCGCCGGCTCTATCTCTGATCGGTTGGCCATGGTGGTTCGGCTCAGAAATGAACAACGTACGGATGTTGGTGAGGTGAGGTGGTAGCTAACATTGTGCACTAATTGCGCTAACCTTCATAGTTGAGTCACCTGTGATGGGTTGCAATGCCACCATCATCACCTCTTACGGGTTACCATTTGCCGCCCGTCAAATGTTCCCCTATACTAGTGATGGGCCTTCACCTGTTATAGATGAGTTTAGTCATTGCTGACCACTCATCTCTGACCAGCGTCCTACCCGTTAGAGATGATGATTTGAGCCCGTCACTGATGACCTGATCCAGCGTAGTAATCACTATTTTTTCAATAATAAGGAGTACTTTTGTCATTTTTACTCTCCAATAATTTTGATGGGACGGACGGAGCAACTACATCGTGATTTCTCTTTGATTACATACATTGTATCATGAACCAAAAAAAAAGCCACTTCGTACACTAAGATGGCGTGAAAAGACCAAGAGCCTTCTCACCATTTTATTAGACATCTTTTTTATGTCAACTACAACTCCGTTTTAGGTTATAAGGTTTTTTAGCATTGTCCATATTCATATAGAAGTTAATGAATTTAGGCACATATATATATCTAGATTTATTAATATATATAAATATAGGTAATGTTAAAATGTCTTATAATATAAAACAGAGGAAGTACTTCACAATATTTAAATATTTAAATAGGAGTGTAGCGCATGCGCATTGATTAGCGAAAAGGAAGCTGCTTGGGCTGCGGCTCGTGTAGCGCATGCATATATAGATTGATCAGCGTAACATATACAGTGTAGAGCTAGGCAAAAGAAAGGAGACAGCTCGTCTAAAAAACACACCGGCTGCATGCATCGCTCCATGAATCGGATGCAGCTGGTTAAGGGTGTGTTTGGTGGACATATATGCTGCGGCTGTATAGCCACAACATCTACAGCAAATGTAGTAAAATTTGTATTGGCTTTGTAGTTTGTACTGTACTGCAGCTAGCTACAGTCACAACTGGCTGCAATTTAGCTCGAGCGAACAAGATCTAAGTCATTTTAATTTTTTTTATAATCAAACTTTTTTAAATTTAACCATTCTTATAGAAAAATATAAACATTTTCAATACAAAATAAAAGATATTAATATTACATTTAATGAAATTAATTTGTAGTAGATATTGCTAAATTCTTCTCTAAACTTTATCATGCCTAGAAAAAAATTGATCAGAAAAATAGTCAAAACTATTTATAATACAATGAGGAGAGAGTATGATTTTTTTCGTCTTAGCTAGATAAGACCTTTCTCTTTTTTTTCTATACATAACCTGGTTATTATCTTCAAATAATACATTACATATCAATTTTTTACCGTATGGTTGGTATATCTTCCATCCCGTATCACATGGTTGGTATCTTCCATGCTGAAGTTATATATATGGGGATTTCTAAGAAAAAAATATTTTGTGATTTAAAGCTTGTAGACTGGATGTATGCATGGGGCCATGGGCAGTTAGAGATGCTAATGAATTTGTCTCTTTATCATACCTAACAAATCAGTTTTCAATCAATTCAAGCTGTCAGTGTCAATCCATTTAATTCATGTCGTCGATGACTCTGTACACTTAACATCCTTCCTTTGTCTCAATATTACATGATGTATCTGTTTGGAAATACGGTCACAATTCAGTATATTTTAATTCAAATTATTAAGACAATAAGCATGATGTTTCCAAGGAATAAACTAGTGTGAAAGCTAGCTAATCAAGAGCAACATACAGATCATGCTTAATATTGAATACACATAAACATTCTTCACATGGCAATGTAACAAAAACATTGTGCTTAACAATAGTATAACATAAATGAGTGTGTTGAGAAAAGAGACAAACCCTGAGAATGGCCCTCTACTGGAATGTGAGGCAGAGTTGCCTCTGTTGATGGAGCCGTTTCCTGCACCACCTCCTCCATTGCCGACATCTCCTCCAGCCGCACCGTTGGCGTTGTCGTCCATCGATATGTTGGTGTTGATGACGAATAGGAACTGGATTTTTGCAGTAGGAGTAATCGCGCTGAAGAACGCTCCCTAGAAACCTTATTGCCCTCCTACCCGTGCAGAAACTCAGACGGACAGAGTTTCGGAGGCTCTACTCGTTCCAATCTCGTTCCTATGCGCGCAAGAGAACAGAACCGGGGAAGACAAAAGCAGCACTGGAACAGAGAAACTGCGAGACTGTCTCCAAAACCAGAGAAGTAGAAGTGCGAGAGAGACTGCAGGTGTAACTCCTCGTCCGTTACAGGAGTAACAGCCACGCCTGCATTGAGGCTGTGTTTAGATCCAAATTTTGGATCCAAACTTCAGTCCTTTTCCATCACATCAACCTGTCATACACACACAACTTTTTAGTCACATCATTTTCAATTTCAACTAAAATCCAAACTTCCCCCTCAACTAAACACAGCCTGAGTATAGTGCAGGAGGGAGCATGCAGGTGTAACTCCTCGTCCGTTATAGGAGTAACAGCCACACCCGCATTGAATTTAATGCCCCACATTGAATTGGATTCAATTCCCTTCCGTTGCAAAATTTACAAAAGAGAGCAGCAGCCGCCGCCGCCGCCACCGCCCGCCTCACCACGGCCTCGGCCCAGTTGGCGCGCTTGCGCGCACGTATGGTAGTCTGCCCACCTTCTCAACTGGTCAGGAAGTCATAATTGTCTCCCTATTTAAGGTGAGATCTCTCCACTTAAATTTCCGTAGTAGTATTATTGTCTCTAACATTAATTGTAGGCCTATGGAATTTAATTGAATTAAAGCGGGCCTAGCCCATTTATTCAATAGTATCACATCCCGTACAAGATGGCGTGAAAAGGCCAAGAGCCTTACCAATTTTTTTAGACATTTTTGTATATCAACTCCACCATATTTAAATATATATATAACTCTTTATACAAGATTCAGTCGAATTGATTTTTTGGATAACAAAAGCAAAGCTTCAGAACATTATTATACCTCCCAGATGCTGATATACACTACATTTCTTGCAAGGGACGAACATTATTATACCTCCCATACAATGCATTATATATGCTAGAAATGTTTTTTTTTCCTACCAGACGTAGCAGCAAGAGTTTAGAATTGATCACACATAACTTTATTCCAAATGGGATAATATTACAATGATCCGCGCGTCCACAATACTTCAGCTGGTTCCGAAACCAACTAAACATTAACCGCGGAGTAACAACTAATTAACAAGCAGCAATAAACACGAGGACGATCTTCGTATTTATTTACTGGTGTCACGTACGCATGCACGGGAAATTAAATATAACATCCCATGCTTAATTTATTCGTGTAACTGGTGGATCGATATCACATGTCGCGTGGCAGCGCGCGGAGCAGCATGGTCTCCAAGGTGAGTCCGGGGCCGAAGGCGATGAGCATCCCCCACTCGAGGCCTTCCCCCGCCGTCGCCATCCTTCGCTCCTCCGACCTCCTCCTCATCTCCTCCATCGCCAAGAAGATGGTGGAGCTACGCGTGTTGCCGTACTGCCTCATCACCTCCCTTGTCGCCGCCAGCTTCTCCTCCCCGAGACCCAGCTTCTCCTCCACGCCGTCCACGATCCCCCTCCCGCCGGCGTGCAGCAGCCAGAACGCCTCGTTGTAGCTGGTGATCTTCGTGTCTATCTCGTGGAACGCGCTCTTGACCACGCCGCCGATGGCGTTGGAGACGTGGAGCGGCACGTCGCGGTGCATGGTGATCACCACCCCTTCCTGCCGCACCTTAACCACCACGGCGTCGTCCGTCCCGGGTATCACATCCTGCGATGCCCGGACCAGCTCGAACATAGGACGATTCTCGTCGGCGGTGGGGCAGCACCCCACCACGACGGCACCCGCAGCGTCGCCGAACACGGCCTGGCCGACGAGGTTGCCGATGTGGGACTCGTTGGGGCCACGGATGACCAGCGACATCACCTCGGATGTCACCACGAGCACCCTGGCTCCGTGGTTGCTCTCAGCGATGTCCTTGGCCACGCGCAGCGCCGTGGTGCCTCCGAAGCAGCCGGCCTGGTAGAGCATGACGCGCTTGGTCGACGGCGGGAGACCGAGGAGCTTGATGAGCACGACGTCGGCGCTGGGCAGGCAGCCGGTGCTGGTGGTGGCGAAGACGATGTGGGTGATGCTCGACGCCGGCTTCCCCCAGTCGTCGATGGCGCGGCGCGCCGCCTCCGCGCCGAGCCGAGGGATGCCCTCCTCGGCGACCTGCTGCCGTACGTTGAGCGAGGTGGACATGTACGCCGTCACCGACGGGTTGGCCCTCAGCCACTCGTCAGAGATGTACATGTGCCGCTTCTCCGTCGATGTCTTCTCGCCTAGATTTGCAATAATGCAAAAACCATTGCTATATAATTGCTTAATTGGGCACCATGAAAATCGTCTCCATCGTTTCGTTTATTGATGGAATAAGCGAAACGGTATGTTTGCAAACGGAAAATAATTTGTAAATAAAACTTTTATATGCATGTTCTTAGCGATCTAACGGGAAAGGCTGAAGAATAAATTATGATGAAAAATCTCAAAATTAACTCCAAATTTTGACTTATAAGCATAAGTATAAACCAAAAGATGAGGCTGCTAGCTTCTACCTATATATTTATGGTTGTTAATTAAGTTCATCGATCGGGAAAAGATACAAAATGGGAGTAATTTCGCATGCACTTACAGATCTTTGCAAACTTGGCTTTTAGGTCGACCAAGTGATTGTTGTCGGTAATCTCAAAGTAATAATCAGGGAATGACTTCTGCTCATAAACATGAACCGGCACGGCCGTGCCGATTCCCAGGATTGTTGCTCTCCCGCCGGCACAAGGATTGTTGCTCATTTCATGTGTCAACTCTGGTGCCCCCGAGGATCCCATCAGGCAGTATTTGGAGTGGACGGCAACTGTACTCTAAGTCTCTATGAGGAAATGAAATAGCTTTGAGATCTCTGCAGCTACCAAAGCTCGGCCTGATATATATAGGCATTGTCGATGATGACGGCCGGGCTACTTTTTTTTTTGTTACAACTAGATGTTAGCATTAATCGAGAAGAGGTGGAAGAGGGAGTGGCCGGCAGTTCAAGTGGAGGGGAGAAATTGAAGAGGAATGGCTGGTGGTGGAAGGGAAGAGAATTTGTCATGGGAGGTCTTCAGGAGGGTAATTTGGTCATTTTGACAAAATTAACGACGTCTAACAGAATAAAAGTGATGGCAAAGGCATTTCCAGGATAAAATAGTTTATACGATTATATTTCTTAGAAGTTGTGTTTGTTGATGGTATTTATTGAATGAAAGTCTATATGCTTGTCAATTGCATCTAGCTAATCCAATCATCGGAGCCATATGAGAAGAGTGTGCACTAGCTTGAAGATCACACCAAAAACCATGAGATTAGTAGATGCCATTTCCATTTTCCACCATTAATTGGCCTCTTGTGCCGCTCCTTGCGTGTCGCATGTACACTGTGATCGCCCTTTTTTTTTGTCAATTCCATTTGAGTAGTAATTCTGTAATTGTTGTCTTTTTCATAGTATTTTTTTTCAACTTCATTTGATTGTAGTTCTTCAAAACGTAAATGTAACAATCTAGCGGATTAAAAGTAGATTAGATGGGATAGTTACATAAACATTTTCTTGAAGTTCGTGATTACACATGCATGCACCCTATATCAATACCCGAAGAAAATAATTATGTTTCATATATACGGATCATATTTAGATGTTTAGAGTGAGTCATAATATTATAATGTTTTTATGTAAACAATACAGGTGGTTAGCTACATAGTGCAGAGGTAAAACATGAAGCTACATGAAGTAAGTTCAGCGTGAAATCTAAAAGTAATTCAAATAAATTGTAGAAGTAACTAAATACGATAACAAAAGTAACTCTTTGTTCTAGTATTAGAAGAAGTAGCTTTATGGTATGGAGTTAAAACACAAAGCTCTCTAATAGGATTTTAAAAAGTATAATGTGCAAAGCCTGACGAAGTAATTTGAAACGTACAGGGCAATAGAAGTAACTTTTGAGTCAGTACTAAAAGTACTACTTTTCTTTAGGAAGTAAATTAAGTGAAATCTAAAATTAATTTACAGAAATCATAAGTATGTACTACATATTGCTTCCTTGAGAGCCCGTGTTGGCCATAATTATTTGACCGAGGGAGGAAAAGGTAAACTAAAATATATATACTATGGATGAGGTCCATCGCTTTTTGTCACACAGCCTCGTGCTCATGCGGTTCCTTCTTATAAAACCGGTCCAAAATCATCATTGGTAACCGAGCACATAAGAAACACTACAGAAGATACAAACACGATAATGACACCAAGACACGATATTTATTAATAAGGTTTAACCGAAGCCTACTATCCTAGGGCATTGATTACGAACGCTCTTCCCTGATCCAGCATAATTACAGCATATCATAACTCAACTTTGACGAAAATGCCTCGTCAATCTGAATTTGTCCCTTGCACAAATTTTCGTGTACCTGGACTTGAGTTGATCCTTTCGCTACTCACGCTGAGCAGTCCCAACAAGCCTGCACTACGCTCACCGTAATCAAGAGACTCCGCTATCTTGTAATGTCTTCCTTCGAACTCCACCTACAACAGTGCTCCACCTTTTCTTCTCTCGTCACAGTCGTGTTGCCAAGCAAAATTGGATTCCTCCTATAGTTGGTATATCCCAGACTCCCTAAAGACCATGTTCGCATCTATCTCCCGTTTTAAATTTGACTTAATCTAATTCATGGCTAGATAACTAATATCATCATCAAATAGACAAATCAAACTCAACAAACATGAAGAGAATCCTTTCTTGCTTGGTTTCTTATGGATCGAGCTAATGAATCCATCATCCACGCTTACTGTATCTAGACTGAATCCTTAATACTTTGAGAATTTTATTATCACCTTGAATCAACCAAAGAATTTACCACTATAACATTTTTTTCTCAACCCGCGCACTGCCTCCGTCGAGTCCTAATATAGTACTCCCTCCGTTTCAGATTGTAAGACTTTCTAACATTGCTCATATTCATTTAGAAGTTAATGAATCTAGATACATATATATACCTGGATTCATTAACATCTATATGAATGTGGACAATGCTAGAAAGTCTTACGTTGTGAAACGGAGAAAGTAATATTGATACACAACTGCTGCCTTGCTACTTGCATTGGCCTTCGACATGTAGCATGGCCCAATTGATCAAGTTCCATGCAGCCCACTCAATTTCCACATGCAAATGCCACCTTGAGTCAGCCTAACAAACACAGCCACCAAACCACTGTCCAGATCTGCATTCCAGACCTCCATGCGCGAGCACAGTAACCCGATGAACAGTACCAACCACGTACAGTGCTGGCTCAGGAAGACTAAGATTAAGATTAAGATTAAGATTAAGATTAAGATTAAGATTAAGATTAAGATTAAGATTAAGATTAAGATTAAGATTAAGATTAAGATTAAGATTAAGATTAAGATTAAGATTAAGATTAAGATTAAGATTAAGATTAAGATTAAGATTAAGATTAAGATTAAGATTAAGATTAAGATTAAGATTAAGATTAAGATTAAGATTAAGATTAAGATTAAGATTAAGATTAAGATTAAGATTAAGATTAAGATTAAGATTAAGATTAAGATTAAGATTAAGATTAAGATTAAGATTAAGATTAAGATTAAGATTAAGATTAAGATTAAGATTAAGATTAAGATTAAGATTAAGATTAAGATTAAGATTAAGATTAAGATTAAGATTAAGATTAAGATTAAGATTAAGATTAAGATTAAGATTAAGATTAAGATTAAGATTAAGATTAAGATTAAGATTAAGATTAAGATTAAGATTAAGATTTTATAATTGTTTTCGTTAGCACACTTTTCAAACTACTAAACGGTGCGTTTTGTGTGAGAATTTTTTCTAAAAAAATTGTTTTAAAATATAAAATATATCTATTTGTGAAGTTTATAATAATTAAAATTTAATTAATCATGTGCTAATGATTTTTTTGTTTTATGTGCGTCAATTTTATTTTTATCTTTATGAGTTTCAACACACAACCACACTCCCTCTGGTTATATAATCCTTAACATTTAAGATAACGACGTGATCTCCAAAATATATATATTTAACCATATTTTTCTATGATAACATCCCTGCTAATAATTAAATACATATTTACTTTTACTACCTTATAGCAAGAACACACACATCTGTTCCTCTACTCAATGCATGCGCTCTGGTCGGGTCTCCACCTAACCGTTGCCACGTCGCACCGAGCTCTTCTGCGAGCGCCAGCATTGCGTCAGGCTTTTTTTTTTCCATATGCAGGTGGGTGAGTTGGCCGGGTTGGCGGTTGGTTCCGCGGTTTGCATTACGTCCATCTTCGCAGGGTAAATACGCTAGAAATCGACGGCCCGTTAATCAATCAGCTATTCAATTCGTTCATTCATGTTCATGACCAAGAAGATTAATTAACTTGGAGCTAGTAGCAAGACGAATTAGTTAATTTGTAGCCACTTGACTCCTGACAAGTGAGGGGGGGCAAAGTCAAACTAACCTGGCTAATCAACATTATCTTTGATCAATCAGTAACCAAATTAATAAATGTAAGGAAACATACATATTGATCAGGCAGAACGTAGAAACTAAACTAGTTGAGCAGAATATACAATGGAGACTGAGACGCAGCGAAAAACGAGTGGTGGTTGCAGGGCAGTTTCAGGTGGATCGATGAACCCGGCGAGGACGCTGGGGCCGGCGCTGGCGAGCAACAAGTTCGACGGCCTGTGGATCTACTTCCTGGGCCCGGTCATGGGCACGCTCTCGGGAGCATGGACCTACACCTTCATCCGCTTCGAGGACACCCCCAAGGAAGGCTCCTCCCAGAAGCTCTCCTCCTTCAAGCTCCGCCGCTTGCGGAGCCAGCAGTCCATCGCCGCCGACGTCGACGACGAGATGGAGAACATCCAAGTGTGATAGGACGACGACGAGATGTCGTCGATCGTGCAGTCCTCTCTTACTCGGAAAAATTACCAGTCGATCTCGGTCTCGTCATCATCACTAGCTACGTACGTCTTTGTGTGTGTTTTGTGTCGTGTCACTGCTGCTTTTGTACGTACGCCGGAGAGAGTTACATATAAAACGCGCGCGCGTGCACGGGGGAGTGCGCTAGCTTTCGCTTGCTTGGTGGTTCGTGTGGGGTACGTAGATTGCTCGCTCTGTTAATTCCGGGGCTGGAGCCTGCTAATTTTGGGCGTGTGCGTGTGCTGCTTTGTGCATCAGTCTCTGCCGTCAAATTGTGCGTGTGTGCCATGGTGTACTATCTCTCCAGCAGTTGCTTGTTCCACTTCAATTCACCCCCAAAAGTAATTAAAAGGATGTCACGTTCTCTCCCCTATATAAAACATCTGCGACTTTATATATTGTTGTGGGGGTTGCATGTCTTGCATGTGCGTTATCATTCCGTCAATGATTAACTGATGATGTCGCTAATGATCGATAGAGCTTGGTTGACCTGAACAATACCGTGGGGGCACTGGAAAGAGTGTTGTCATGATATCGGCCCCTGCCGCGGGCATGAACACTTGTTGAGAAAACCGTACAAACAGCACTAAAACAGTGTGTTTTCATGGGATATGGCACCTGAATTTTCTCTTCTCCTCTTCTCCACGTCAAGAAAAAGCTATACGGCGAAGCTTAAAAATGACACATTTACTGCTTTTCTTTCATGCTCTAATTAATGAACTGCTTGCTTGGAGTAATCATTTAGAGCCTACTCCTAGCTGCCAAGATAGATTTATCAACTTCACTTTTATGGCATACTTCTCAAAATTGTCGGCAGTCGGTGCAGATTTTTTTTTATCGACACACAGTGTACTTCCCGGTAAATTGGTCGGCACCACATTTTCTTCGACTATCTACATGGCGGCATTTGACGACTATCTACATGGCATTTGACAGAATACATCTCTAGGGCTGAGTTCTTGTTCCAACTTTCACAACTC
>WNHE01000864.1:0-30889 GCA_009805545.1 Oryza longistaminata
AAGTTCTATGGCCTAATTGAAGTTGATAAGGTCTACTTGATATCCAGAGGATTAGTGAAACCTGCACAGGAGCCTTTCAACAGTGATTATGAATTAGCTCTGGATGCCTCAGCATTAGTAGAGGTCTGTTCCAGTGATGTTATATAATGGATCTTCTCGTTCAGTTGGCAATAATCCAGGCTCATCTCCGTGCTGCTTCAGGCTGTCCAGGGCTATCTGCTCACTAATAATAATGCTCTTACTGATACAGTAGGCAATCTTATGCAGGGTATTGCTAATTAAAGGACATGTCAAGTAGTTTTGTTTAGTTTGGTTATCTTAGCAAGACGCATCCAGCTGCTTTGTTAAATGTTGAGTATTATGTAAGAACTCTGTCACTACCATTATATTTCTGTTGAATATCCGATCGTTCGAGTTATGTTTGATAAGTCATAGAAAAATGAACGAAGCAACTAAAAGATAATCAGTGCAAAATTTTGTATTTATGCTATTAGCAACCTAAAAACCAATACTGAAGAAGTGATCACGATAAGAAATAAAATTATAAAATCAACTCTCAAACTAAGTTTTAAAATTTAAAATTTAGATGCATTTGTTAAGATAATCCAACGAGCAGGGGATGAGAAATGAGAGGTGCAATAGGATACCAGGAAAATGTGCATCATAAGTAGTGTTCATGTTCATTTCACTTGCTACTACTAACGCTTACCCCTCCGTCTAAAAAAAAAAAGCAATATTGACAGCTATTCGGGTTCATTGCTAGGATTAAGTTTTTTCTAGGACGGATTAGTATTTCGTGGACGAGAATGGAAAGCTCTAAATTACCCTTGGGCTTATCAATCGTACAGGTCCATCTCGATTCCCAAAGGCCTATTCAGCCCAATTCTATGCCACTCACCAAGGGCACTCCCGTCATTTCGCAATGAAATTCTCTCTCCGTCCGTTTCCCTCCACTCCACCAGAGAGAGCGCGTCCCGAAAAACTTCCTCCACTCCACCCACCCACCCGCATAGACCTGGTCCATACACCGAACCCACATCTCCACCCTCCAAACCGCCTCGAGATTCGCGCAACCGCCTAATCCTTTCTCTCTATAGTACTCTCCGCCTCCTCCCTAGGGTTCCCAAAAACCCTCCCCCAAATTCGAAATCGAATCGCCTCCCACATCTCTCTCGCGGAAGCTTCTGGAAAGTTCGGCGGCGGAGGCGGCGGGGACACGATGGAGCTCGCAGATGACGCCGGGGGCGGTCGCATGGCGATAGCGGAGCACCCGGACCGGGACGGGGACGATCCAGGCCGGTGCTGCAGGTGGTGGACGGTGCGGCCCGTCACCACCAAAGAACGCGCCCCCACGCCCAAGGCCCCGCGAGCGATTCCGGATGATGCTCCTCCGCGGCGTCAACACGCAGCATCCATGCTCGCCACGCCCTCACCCCTCGTCAAGTGACGCACGCTCCGCCCGGCACCGTCGTCCAGCTCACCGACTTCAATTGCACACCCTCCAGGGTTAAAGGTCAGCAAACCACCACAACACGCGCCCCCCTTCCTCTCTTCCCCTCTGATGAGATCTTGCAGTCTTTTTCGGTTTGATGTTTCCGCGAGAAAGTTGGATCTTGATTGTTAGTCCATCTGTTACTGTTTTGAGCAAAAAGATTTGTCCTTGCGGCGATGCGCGGTTGGGAGAGGAGGGCTCTGTGTTTAATGGTTTCCTTTGGATTGCGATGTTTGCAATCCCAGATTGGGGTAGTTCAAGAAATGGCCCGGTTATAATTGATGGCATGCCTTCAGGTGTTTGTTCTCAGATGGCCCTGTTGCCATTTTTCGTTTCACTTAAACGCTATTGTCTTCTCTCAGAGATAACAGAAGAATAGTTTCCTTCTTTTCCCCCTTTGGGGTGTTCGTTATGTAAAGATGCCAACTGCCACGAAATAGTATTCTTGTGATTCTTACATCTAGATCTCTAATTCACACGTAGTATGTTCACACATGGGGGACAGGTGAGAACTGTGAAGGTTAACATTGCTTTTTTCAAGCATTAATTTTTTCTTCTACTCATATTACCTTGTTCGTTTAGTTCTGTCATGGCATGCGATTACGGAGTTCTCAACTTTTCATTAATGATTATACAGTTGAAAGCGGCTGTCCTTGTTTGAATCATCATGGTAAGAATTCGGGGCTATTGGGTTGATCTCGAGTGTATTGAACTCTTTCAGATGATTTCAGATGTCGCTTTTATCTTCGGTCATGTTTCAATCCAACGAGATTTTAGTCACTTTGGGGTGTCTATTGTTTTAGCAGTTGTCCAATGACGACAATATTGCGACCTGCCAAATATGTTTCAACTTGCAACTAAATTTTTGTGGCTAGGTTTGGTTAGTAAACAGTGCATACTGCTTTTGAGTAATTCTTTCGTCTCAAGTATTGTCTTTCATTTAGGTTTCATTAAACCAATGAACAAGCACCACACGGCATGTGCCAATGGGCTGAACTTGTAAGAACATCATTCATATACTAAGTATGCAAACGACTTCGCTTTTTCTGAGGGGTGTGTTTTATCTTTTCCATTGTTTTCATTACCTTCTCATGGAGAAATCTCACCTATTTATCGGTTTATAGTGCTCATTTCTTGTTGTATCAGTTTGAGTTGATGTGATCTTTAGAACTGGCCCTAATCCCTTCTAAAAGGAACATCCTAATTTGGGGAACTTTCAGATTTTTTTCTTACGTTTTTTATGAACCTCACTATGAACCACTATAGTTGACAATTTCCTTCACTTCTTTTTTTTTCAGGAAATTATTATATGTTGTTGAACCTTGATGTTGTCTGCAAAATGACTGGCGTTGTAAATTTGGGGAACCCAAACACTATGAACCAAGATGTCAGACTAAGATGCAAGACCTAACTGACAGGCAGTGTGGCTCAAATCCATATGGATACCTATTTCTGTGGCGCAGCATGCTGGCCCTCGTTGCCCAAGAGTTCAGAGACGCAGCTGCTATGCAACAGTTCTATGGTGCCTACTAAATAGTGCCAAGCGGAATGTTTGGGTTCTTCTATGGCCGGACCAGTTGAACCTGGTCCTGCAAATGTTCCGCTGTTGCTCTTACTGTGCGATAATCAGCACTAGACCACAATGAATGCCAACATGATGCAGCCTACATTCTGCACTGAAGCATAATGAATGCCAACTACGATTGCAGCCTACAGTCTCAGCTGAGACACAATGGAATGTCAACCACGATGCGTCCTACATCTCCCGTTCTCGTTGAACACCCCTTAACAAACACCCAAAGGTTTGCGCTCCTGCTCTCGGGTGGAGTCTTTGGCCTCTCTGGCAATGCTTATGGCAGCTTCACGTCTTCATGATCAGCAGCCACTCCAGTGTAATATGAAGTAGACGGGCCTGGCACTCTTAAGGAAGACTCTGGCAACTCGTATCATTCCCATTACCTGCGTCTTGAACTCTAACTCAGCCTAAGTGGACAATGCAAGGCGAGGGTGGACAGCAAAGTCTGAATATCAAAAGGCATGGAGCAATACGCAGGAGTTCAGGAACAGTTTTCTCGTTTGATCTTCTTGATGCAACAAGGTGAGAAATTTCGTGCACAATGCTGGAAAGAATTCGGCTGATAGGTTTTTGGCCAATTTGAGGGTTCGGTCAGGGGTGATTTGTAATCTAGGAGGATCACTGACGACCCGCCCAAAAGAGTAAAACACTTTTGAACCATGATTAATGAAATACTCTGATACGGGTTATCACACTGTCGAGGTTCTCTGATGGATGATAACAGCATCCCGAGGCTGCAGTACAATTTCCGGACCAGATCAGCGAACTGAGAATATTGGCTAACGAGACAATGTTGATTTACATGTGGGTGTTCGTTACATGTCAGTTAAGCCCTTCTGCAACCAATAATGAGGAAGATCGGCACACTGAAACCCGGAAAAGGTTCATTCAACTTGAAGGTACTTGTCTGTGGCCGGAGCATTGAAAGTAACATTAAGTATTTTATAATATAATTAATATATTTATATATATGACGGCTACAATTGATTAAATTTAATATGAATTAGATTAAAGATGATAAATTTATAGAAATGATAATATAAAAAATGATTTGAATGTGGATCAAATATATGAATAATATAATTAAAACATATAAAAAATAAAATTTATATGTTTTAAAATATAAGTATTAAAATAATAATAAAAAAATAAATTATAAAATAAATACAAAATAATTTGATATATAAAATATATAATATCATTATAATTATATATTAAATTGGATATGAGAAATAAAGTGAAATTATAGTTGGAATAAATATAATAAAAAAAAGAATTAATGATAATATATTAATGTTTAAAAGTATAAATAAATACTTGAATGGGTAAACAAGTAAAAATACATTATATAATAAAATTTGAAATGATAATTTGTTGAAAATTATAAAAAAAATTAATAATAACAAAAATTGATAAAAAATTATTATATAAAAGTTTATAATTAATATAAAAACTGAAAAAAAATATTATACTACATTAAGTGATAATATTGATAATAAATATGATAAATAGTTTATATCAAAGAAATTAAAATTAAGTGATATTAAATTGAATAAATAAAAAATTAATAATAATTATTTGATAATCAATATTTTAATAAAAATATGTAAAAATGTAATTTTAAAAAATATAATTTTGTCAAATGAATTAATGGTAAGAAAAAATATAAATTGGTTATATGTTACTTATAATTAAAATATAAGTAAATATATTTGAGTGAAAAATTAATATTATAATATTAATAATTAAAAATTAAAAATTGATTTATAAATATTAATATGGATAAATAGATAAGTTAAATTAGTAAATTTGAAAAATAACGATGATATAAAAAACTGAATTAATCTTATTTGGATGGAAACGTTGGCTGATACTGTTGGATAATATACTGATAAAATATTAAATATATTAATAACAAAATGAATATATTATAATAAAACAAATTTTGAAAAATTATAATTTACGATGGTTTTCTTTGGCCATTAATGAAAATATATTGAATAAAAATCGCAAAAATTAATAAAAAAATATAAAAAAAATTAATTAAAAAAAATATATATCATATTGAAAAAAAATTATAATGATGATATTAAGTAACTTTTAAATTACTTATAAAATAAAAAAAAAAAATGAGAATATAAAAATTAAAAGACGATAAAGTAATTTAAATTATTATAAAATATTATAATAATGTATGATTATTAATAAATTAATTTAAAAAAATTAATTGGTAAAATTCGCTGATAAATGATTTAAATAACTGATAAAAATATTATGATTAAAAAAATAATATTAATTTTTTATAAAAATTGATTAATATATAATCTTAAATAATAATATTATAAATATAAAATGGTATTAGTATTTAGTAATATATATATTCGTAATGATTAAATAAAAAATAAAATAAAATAAATTAATAAAATATATGGATTGTATGTTGATTATATAATAAATTATAAGTGTAAAAATAAATAAATTTGAAAATAATTATATAAAAAATAATAGAAAAAAAAATTATTTAAGTAAATATATATATATTATAAATAAATACAAATTATATTGATAATAAATAATATATAATTTGTGTTTATAATTTAAAATAATTAATAAATATGATATAATAAATTATTGGTAAAAAATTAAAGTTGGTGGGAATTTATGATGAACTTTATAAAATATGATTAAAATTAAATGAGATGTTGAACTTTATAAATAATAATAAAAATAATAAGATTTTTATAAAAATTATATTTGAAAATTCATGGAGTAAAAAAATGGATTGAATATATTATAAATGAATAGATTTATAAAAATAAAAAAAATTCATATAAATATATATAGTAATTATGATAAAATTATAATATATAAATGTAAATTAAATTAATCTATAATTAATAATTTATTAAAATTAAAATTATTGAAATTAAAAATGTAATTATGAAAATAATGTTGAATATAATGAGGAAGATAATATTAATGGAAATGATAATATTAATATATATATAAATATTATAATAAAAATATAAATAATAAAAAATCATATGATGAGAAATTGATATAATATGGGTAAAAATATGAAATGAAAAAATAATAAAAATTTAGTGAAGAATTAAAAATAAAAATAAATTTATCTAAATTAATTAAGTATCATATGTGTAATAATAATAACTATTCATAATGATAAATGTATCTTATTAAAATGAGAATTAGAAAAATATAAATAAAAAAGAATAAATATACTAATATAACAATATTCAAATAAATAATGGGAAATTAAAATAAAAATGATATTAGATGTAGATAGTAGCCTAAATTATAATTCTGGAAATAATGAATGGTTAATATAATTTAACAGTGTAGCATAAAATATGTATGATAAAAAAATTAATGTCTAAATCTGATAAAAAAGAAACTTATAAATTAATATTGTTATATAGAAGTGAAAAATATCAATAAATATATATATTTAAAAATTGGTATATAGTAAAAAAAATTAAAATATAATATGGTGGAATATGATTGAAAAACAAATGATATTTAATTGATATTGTAAATAATAATTATGAAAAAATTAAATATTAATAAAATATGAATTATATGTATTAAAATTATTTAAAATATGTATGATAAATAATAAAAACGATATGGGGAAAGAAAATATAAAATTAAAATAAAATGTTATGTTCAAAATAAAATTTAAAAATAATATAGTATTAGAATATAAATAAAATATAATATTTTGAATTTTTTTTGGAAATTAAAAATTATTAAATATTATGGTATTGTTATATAAGATAAATGAAATTGGTAAAAATAATATAATAATATTAAATTGGATATGAGAATAATTATTATAATTTTAAAGATGAATATGAAGAATAATAAGTATATGTAAATTAAATTTAATTAATAATTTGAAAATTGATGATTAAATGAAATAAATGTTGATGTAATAAATAATTAATTATGGAAAAAAAAAAAAATAAAAAATATATATTTAATCTAAATTAAAAAATTATATAAATAAAATTAATTATAATGGGGCAATAAAAATTGAATTTACTTATTAATAAAAAATATATCTATAATAGTTAATTTTTAATAGGTATTATTCCGTTGTTATCAAACTGGTGACGGATTGTGCATGGAATTTGCCAATTACAATCCCACCCCGGGCCCTCCTTTCACTAAATGACAAAATAATCTGGTATCGAACTGCAGAATCACAACTCGCACACAGCAGCAACTGCTTGAACCCTTCAAGACTGGTGATACGGACAGAGTAAGGGGGTGGATGTTGGGTGGTTGGTGTTTTGGGGATGATTGGGTGGATGGGAAACTTCTGTGATGCTGAGGGTCAGCAGTTGCAGTTGCAGTGTGATTCTGGTTCGAACCCTATAATTGCTTTTAAAGGTGCCCGTGTGGTGATTTTATGGCAAATCAGTGAGCACAATCGGTTTCAACCCAGTTGAATTATAATCCAGACTTTCCTGAGTGGAAAGGCAGAGGCAGTGGACATTGACAGAAGAAAACTGCTCCTTGCATTTCTTTATCTCGAGAAATGCTTAATATGGGCCGGACTGATGCCCGCAAAACAAATTGCACAGATCAAGGATAAAATTTGGGACGATTAGAGAAGCCAGACTGGATCACTGTTAAGGCTGCAATCTCCCATGTGACTACTGAGAGTTTTTGTTATCCAGCTTGCCCAAAGCTCTTGCCGCGGGAGGCAGTGTAATAAAAAGGCAAATAATAATGCGTGATGGGATGTGGCATTGTGACCGATGTGATGAGAGTTTTCAAATCCTGAATTAGGTACATGCTTAGGTTCCAGATCCAAGACCACACTGGTAGTACCTATGCTAGTGCGTTCGATGAGGCAGGTGAGCAGATTTTTGTCGCAAGGCAGAAGAACTTTCTCCGATAAGAAATGTCGACCAAGAATGGATCGCACCCAATTTGCAGAGATCATAGAAGGGTCCGGTGGCATCTATATCTATTCAAACTGAAGGTCAAGGAAGAAACCTACAATGATGAGCAAAGCTTGAAATGCACCGCCTGTCAAGGTTGAAAAACTGGACCCATCAAAAGAGAGCAACGTCCTACTTGAGCGATTGACAAACCTTTACTGGACCCAAAGGGGCAAAGTGATCTTGCCCTAATGCTGGTTTCACCGATCCGGTA
Organism: Oryza longistaminata; assembly: GCA_009805545.1. Lineage (NCBI taxonomy): Eukaryota > Viridiplantae > Streptophyta > Magnoliopsida > Poales > Poaceae > Oryza > Oryza longistaminata. The sequence continues at coordinate 8,256 of WNHE01000864.1, forward strand.
GGCGGTCACGGTGCGCCTACATCTAGCAATGCCTATGCCATGAATACTGGTGGCGTTGAATCAGTTTGGCAGGCAAGCGAGTATAAGCGCCGGGATGTCTTACTCCACTAGCAGCAACACGAAACTTGCAGACAGTGCAGCATTTGTGGAGCAAAATGGCACAGCGCCCAGAACTGCCATGTGGGTGCAGATATGGATATGCAGGAAACATCAGCCGGTGGAAGCTCCATGGGTAACTACAACTCCATCGCTGGCAACGGCAGCTCGGAGTGTTACAAATGTAAACAGCCCGGGCACTATGCTAGAGACTGTCCAGGGCAGTCCACTGGTGGGCTTGGAGTGTTTCAATGTAAACAGCCTGGGCACTTTTCTAGAGACTGTCCAGTGGTCAGTGCTCAGTTCATGTCGCCCAGCACCAGACATATGGGAATAATGTTGCAAGCATCAAGGGTTACAATAGGCAATCCTTTGTTGTGCTACTGAAGTATTTGCAAGGGAAGAAGCAGCGCAGCAGCATCTTGATTTTGTTCATCTTGGATGGCATCGGTGTGTATCGTGTATAGTTGTTAAACCTGCCTTATGTTTATGCCTTTATTACCTCCAATGTCCACTGGGCAGGAACCTTGTGATCTGGACTTTGTATCGCTACCTTAAAAAGTATATTGTCCTTGTCTGCAATCTTGTAAATTTCAATGCCTGCTTACTGCTTGATCGGCAATATTTATAGTTCGCTAAAGTGCTCGCTCTGTAATTAATATTGGCTTTGCTAGTGTGCTTTTCCCCCTTTTGGCTGGAATCTAGATAATCAGATAATGGCAATTGATCTGCTTGGTTCATGCATTTCCCAAGTACTGGATTGTATCATATGGGACTGAAAATTTTCATGACCTGGAGATATTTTCATTATAAATTTTAGAGGAAAAAAATACATAGCCTTGTTGTACAGCAAGGTTTTCTTCTGTAGTACTACCTCTTTCCAAATGTTTATTTTGAGCTAACCAACGCAAGTGCTTTTGCGGTCAGTGGCATTGCATTGTCAAATGTGGAAGTCATGTTTATCCTCTCTGCAGAGTGTTGCTTGTCTGATGATTCTATAATTTTGTTTTAGCGCCTGGACCTTCTATATCTGGCACTGGCATGATTTACGGGTATGGCTGCATAATCTGGAGAGAGATTTGCATTATAAAGATGAGAGGAAGAAATGCGTACACTTGTGTTACAGCATGGTTTGTGTTTTTACGGCCAGTTGCATTGCATTGTCAAATGTTAGTAGTAGTATGATGCTTTTATATGTTTTTCTTTGGCAATCTAATTTCGCCTATGCCTTGGTTCCGGGTTCTGAGTTCTGACAAGTGACAACTCTCGAACTCATTAAGCACAAGCCTGTTTCACCCTTACAACAATTCGGAAGAATATAGATGGGTTTTAAACATTTGATAATATTTGCTCCCCACTCAGATTTGGTTACTCGAAATTGTACAAGACCTGACATTCGTCATCTGGACACTCTAGTAGATAAACGTGCTGGCTGATGCTAGATAAACAGATGTAAAGATGACCACTTCACCATCAACCGTAAAACCGGACGAAGATCACCAAAAATTGATACTTTGGAGCAACGATAGGCAGCTTCGATTCAGATAGCACAATACTTAAAAGACCACATACTAGCATCGAATTGATACATCTCCCCTCCAAATGAGGCTCCAAAAACTATCCATTGTTTGATACAGCAAGCAATAGGACGTGAGAAACTGAGATTGGCATTTGTATTTCACTACTCTCATCTGATGAGACATGACTAGGCTGTAACTGAAGCTGAATCTAAAGAGGAAGATTAGTGTGGGATTGCAGACAAAACTGCTACTACTTCCTTCCTGCACTGCAAGAAGAAGAAATCTGTATTCAGTCTGTGTTGAACCCCATTAAAGCACACACAGCAGCTTTGATTCAGACAGCAAAAGAAACATTGTGATAGATAGCATCAAATTGATACTAATATTTCGTTTGTGTCAAAAAAAACTCTCGATATGTCGTAATCAAAGCTCGAAAATCCCATTTGTTTGATACAGCAGCAACAGCAAGAAAGGAACCCCTACTCCGATCCAGCCACTGAAACAGTACTAATGAATCCGGATTCGCGCATTCATCCTATCTGATGTGATGAAAAGAAGCTAGAGTATAAGAATCTAATCTGGGAGAAGGTTGAGGTCAGTCGTCGAAGGCGGCGGATGAGGGGTCGGCGAGGTGGGCGAAGCGGGCGGCGGAGGCGGAGGAGAGGAGGAGGAACTTGCGGACGCAGGACCTGACGCAGTCCTCCTCCTTCTTGCCGAGGGTTCGCCGGTAGAAGGTGGTGACGCAGTCGGAGAAGCACCGGTGCGACACCCAGTTGTACAGCCGTATCCTGCGTGCAAAAACAAAATCCATCCATCGCTACTCCACACTCTCTCCGAGGAGGAAGAGATCAAAGAGAGGTACGTACGCGTCTCGGGTCTGGAGCTTGTCGGCGACGGCCTCCATGCGCGCCTTGTCCTCCTCCTCCCCGCCGCCGGCGGCCATGGCGGCGGCGTCCATGCTCTTCTTCAGTAGAAGCACAAGAAGAAGAAGAAGAAGAAGAAGAAGGAGAAGCGTAGCCCAAGCCCTAAGGCCCTTTAGTATAGTTGAAGTGATGAGATGGGCCGTGATGGGCCTTCGGTAATTGAGCCCATGGGCTCAACCCCGAAAACAGCAGTGGGCTGCGTGAGGTAAACCGTGCACGTGACGCTTTCAGTTTCTTTTCTTTCCTCATCATCAAAAAAAGAAAAGAAAAGGAAAAGAGAAAAAAACGTATGGGAAGATACTGTATAGTATACGCTAGCAGCATAAGCTCCGTCCGTATAATTATTTCTTGTACGCATACGATGTATTTTACGAGCTGTATACTACCATTGTGTTGGATTTATACTGGAGCTATTTGTCTCTGTAGTGGAGTATTCTAGAAGGATGCTTGTGCGCCGTCCATTGCCTGCAGAAACGGACGGCGCGGGTGGGTGGGCCCCACAGGGCGGTGACTGACGCGTGGGCCACCACATTGGGATTTGGCTTTGCTTTGCTTTCGTGCCTTGTCAGCCACTGCCCCCCATCTACTTCTTCTTCCTCCTCGGTTCGTCTCACTCACCATCAGTCCATCACCAACAAGAGAGAGGAGGAGTGGTAACATCGATCGATCGAGAAGTGGAGGTACATACATTGGATTGGATTGGAGGAGAAGAATGCCTCGCGGTGGGTTCTCGGGGTCGATAAGCTCGCCCAGGATCGACGTCGCCATCGACATGGGGAACCCCTTCCTCAACCGCACCGTCGACGGCTTCCTCAAGATCGGCGCCGTAAGTAACCATCTTAATCTATCTCATTCTTAATCACAAACTCCTAATCCTCCTAAATGCATTTCTTGTTTTGTGTTTGCAGGTCGGGGCGTGCAAGGTCGCCGCCGAGGACACATTCGACTGCCTCCACAGAGGTGAGATATCGTCAGTCTTTCTACCCTTTCACCTCCTCTCCTTTCTTCCCCAACTCCGCCCTATCTTGCACAGTTGCACTATACTTCACTATACAAAGTTTCTTTCTCTCTTTTTTTTTTTTTTCACCTTTGGGGCTAGGGCTGCCTGAGCCTCACACCACCAAAATATATTAAATTGCATCCATCCCAAAGTGGAGTACTCTGGTGGAGTGGAGATTGGGAAATTGAAAGTGGGTTCCAATCTTTGGGTCAAAGGATTATATAATCGAATGAAGGCAACATATCTATGGCCAACTAGTCATGGCTTGTCGATTTATCCTCACCACCAGAGTACAATCTGTATCCATTCATTCACTTCACTATCGGCTGAAAGGCATATTCCTTTTTTTTTTTCTTTTTTGGGTTGATGGAGCTTGGCTCACTTGATATTGACAAATCAAATTTAGTTTGTCGATAACAGACAATTTAATAATTATATTTGATCCAAGGCTTTTCTTATATGTACCGGGATGGCACCTGCCTGGCATATATGGTATACACTGCAAAAATATTGCACTAGCATGATGAATACATGACAATAAAATGGGAGTATTTCCATATGTGCAATAAAATGTGACTGTGTCCTGTTTCTATATATATGTACACGGTGTAACATAAATTCATTTTGTTTCCTTTCCAGGGGATGTTTCAAAGCACAAGCTTGAGCATATGGTCAGTATTTCCATGAACTTTCTAATCTATAAAATTTCCATGGAGTCTGTTCGACATGGTTTTAAGACCTGAACCCATTTTTTCAATTTATGAGTATTTTATACATGCAGCCCACACATCTTTGCTATCTGAAAGTGAATCCAGTACAAATCCAAAATTAGTGCACCACAATTTCCTGAATATTTTGAATAAATTTATGTAGGGATGCCCTTGAATTACCCCACAAAATGGATAAAAGGCGCTATGCAAATCAGGATTTCTATCTTAGTATCAATCCAACATGTTGACATGTTTTCATCTTAAGAAATTCGATATGCAAAACCTAAAGTGGAATTTGAACTGTCACTCTGTACCTCCATAGCGTAGTTGCACTGTAACTGTGGATTTCTTCTTAAAATGTAGTTGTTTCTTTAGTATTAAGGTTCCATCTATGGTTTACTAATATCCTATGATGAATGCTTTTGCAGCTGAAGAAAATGTGCAAGGAGGGTGCCTATTGGGGTACATTTTTGTTGACTTGCAAATGGATGAATGAATTGGCATATATGCATTTATTCATTTTTTTCTTATGTCACCTTTTTTGCCGGGTCGTTTTCTTATGTTACCTGAGAAACCATTTTTCTCTGACAATATGCAGGTACTGTTGCTGGGGTGTATGTGGGCATGGAGTACGGAGTGGAGAGGATTCGTGGTCGCCATGACTGGGTACTCCCTCCATTTCTTTTTATTTTTTACCATTGGTTATTTTTTAAACTCTAATGAATACTGAAAACTATGCAACATTATCATAGTATGTTGTGTCATAATATAACTATACAACTTTCACCCACCATAACAAATTGATGTAAAAGTTATTAATGGTCAAAGTTTGAATAGTACCAGCCAACATAACAAGTATTTTGAAATGAAGGTAGTATAGTAAATATCTATAATGGATCTCTCTCATTTTCTGTATTTGATTGAATCTTTAGTTATGTTGAAGGGAAAAATAAATATGCCTTACCTTGAAAAATATTGTCAACCCACTTCAAATTGTCACATATAAGTACTACTATTATTTTTTGACATCGACAATGCCTAGGCTAAATATCACTTCGACCACCAAGTTATATATTAATATATACCAAAAGCTCATAAGTTGTAGTAATAATCTATTCTTTTAGATGAATCCAGCCACATCATTTTCATGTGCCAAATATTCGTAAAGGTACTGCTAAACGAAGTTGCAATAGCTTAACTGCATAAATGAAACTCTTACTGGAGGAGAAAGCCTTATTAAGTTTCTTTTGGGGGGAGAATAGTACTAAACTTGGAGGAGTAAGCCTTAAACTGATTTTCCATGGATAATTTGTTTTAGTCAATACTCCCTCCATACTCGTAAAGGAAGTCGTTTAGGACAATGACACGGTCTCCAAAACACAACTTTGACTTCTTGTTTTTATAAAAATATTTATTGAAAAGTGATATATGTATATTTTTATGAAAGTATTTTTCAAGACAAATCTATTCATATAATTTTTACATTTTCAAATTCAACAACTTAAGAGTTATTCATGATTTATATTCCCAAAGTTTGACTTAAACATTGTCCTAAACGACTTCCTTTATGAGTACGGAGGGAGTATTTAGATTTATGAACTCCAGTGTTTATTACTCTGTACTGTATAATTTATGCTTGGTGCTATTATTTGATCTTGATTCATTATTTTCCGTTTCCTCCTGGGATTTTTGCAGAAGAATGCTATGATTGGAGGTGCTTTAAGTGGTGCTCTGATCTCTGCTGCCAGCAACAGCCACAGAGACAAGATCATCAAGGACGCCATCACCGGAGGCGCTGTTGCAACAGCTGTCGAGTTCATCAACTACCTCACTTAGTCATGTAACTGCATTTTTGCAGTGCCTTTTGTTGGACAGCAAGAATAAGAGCTTCTTCACTGAAGCCATGTTCAGTTTAATAAAATGTTACCTTGTTCATCCCTGCTTCGTTCCCTGCACTTGTGATCTCAGTACTTATTCTGAGTAATCATTCTCCTGATATTCGTGGCTTGCAGTCGTCAGTATGACCTTGTGATGATTTGTTTTAAGTTGAGAAAAGCCATATTTGCAAGTTGCAGCAACTGAGATTGAAGCTTGTACGCAATAATTACTTGATGATATTGGCGACTCATGACAGGAAAGTTGTCTAAATTTCCCCCTAAGTGGTGCCCTCACTAGAAAGAAGATGGTAATGATCAGGTGTCTTGGCTTGTTCTGGTGATTGGTGGTTGCATAATCTTGATTTTCATATCTCTATTTCTCCCTTATTTTCAAGATTTTTTCCCGTTTTTTCAGTTTCAGTTTCAGAGTAATAATCTTCAGACTGTAAAAAAAAAAAAAAAAACTTTGCAGACATATACTAGAGAGAAACTGAACCGACAAGAGATATTATTCGTCCTCGTCGGTTTACTGCAGTCCAGTACTGTTGGAAATAAGGGCATGTTCACTTTGATGCAAAAAAAAAAAAAAACTTACAAAATTTGGTTAAAGTTGCCAAAAAATGGCTACATTTAGTTTGCTACCAAATTTTGGTAACTATATAAGAAATCCTGTTAAAATTTTGGCAAATTTACCAAAATTTTAACAACTATACCAAATTTTGGCATTTGCCAAATTTTGATAAGGTTTTTTTTGGCATCAAAGTGAACAGGCCCTAACTTTACCTTTTCACGTGATGCTCCAGTGCCAATAATTGATGTGCTACAGTAGTCAAATGTTTTTTTTCCCCTTGTAGTTCCAATGATATTATCTTTTTTTCCCCTTGTTTCAGGTAACAAGAAGAAGTCGATTGTTCGTCCGTGAGCTGTCGTTTTCGTTATCTTTATTCACGAATTTGCTGCATCGATCAAACCTGATGGTATTTTGATTCGAGAGGTAACCGGCCAAATGGCAGCGATTTGTGAACAGGAAGCAATATCTCCATCGATTGATCGGTCATGTCCTCTCCTCATATAGTACCGCACAAGATACTCCCAATTAAGAAAAGAGATGCTAATAAAGTCTCTCTGATGCTAAGAACACACAGCTAATCAATCACCATTAGATTCCAGACCAACAACAGTTTGTCAGCTGGTTATAACTCGACACAACCATATAATCCCTCTGCTAAGAATAACATTTTGTTGCATCAGAAATACTGCAATTAGCAGGATTTGAACAAACCAGCAGACAACATGTTTGTCAGCCGCGACGTTTCGTCAGTAAACTGTACTGTTGGACCTGACCTGACTGCAGGCTATTACTCTGAAACTGTTCTTCACTCAGGCCAGCACTATAATTGCCATTGGGAATCAACTCTGCACAGTTAATCTGTTTCTTCTCCCTCCTTAAGAGTAGTAGTAGTTTTATTGATCCTTTTGCGAGGAGAGAAAAAGGTCACTGCTTTCATGATTAAGCTGATTGTGGAGATGTCTCTTTTTTCAACCATGGTGGTTAGTGTTATGCTTCGTTAAAGAGAAGGCTAGTAGTAGTTGTACGCTGCCGCCCACTGTCAGCTAGAGTCCAACACGGTCGAAAAGATCATCGAGCCACTGATGATTATACTTGCTAGTTCTTTAAACTTCAGTATCTTTTCTGATCAAGAGTAATTTCAGTTAGCTTTATCATGATCATTATTGTCGTAACGTTTTTAGCTCTGCAGCTAAAAGCATGCTAGTCGGTTTGGTTGAGGCTTTTTTTTTCTTAATGAAAAGCCGTGGGGCGGTAATTCCCTAGTGCGTCGAGTCAGGGGCGGATCAAGAAATAAAAAGTTGGGGGGGCTCAACATACCGAGTACACCGATATAAACACATAATCTCAATATTAAACTATGCTAAAATGCTACTATAAGACCTTTAGCACCTCTTTTCTTATCAACTATGATGAAAAAATTAAAGGGGGGGCTTAGGGGGTATCCATGGGTTTTGTGGGTGCAGGGGGGACCTGCACCCACGTTGGATCCGCCCCTGCGTCGAGTTCTTGTTTTTATTTCGGCCAACACTTTTATGCCGTGCGGAGGATTATCCCCTCGTTTATTCAAACATCATCTATATAGTTATGAAAAAAAAACCGAAAACAAAATGGACAACATTCATACAACATACATATACAAGTCCACAAAATTTTACTAAACTCAACTCACACATCAAGAAATAAAAAGAAAAAAAAATCCAACGTATGAACAATGCTGGTGATATTCACACGTAAAATTTGTCTTTCTTTCCCCTCCCAATTTGTAGGTCAGGTTTGAATTTATTTTTTTAGTAGATGCTTACCATACTCTAGACTATTAAAAAGATTTAAAATTCTTTTAAAACCATTTGTACTGAATTTAAGAGAAAAATGTATCACGACGGTCTGTTTGGTTGGAGGGAGTTTTTAGGAGGGATTGGGAGTTTAGAGGGATGATGCTATTAACTGTTTTGTTTGGTTGGGGGATATGGGAATTTTGGTGGGATGGGGATGGGGAATTGAGGAATAAACTCCCTCCTTTTCAATACCTGGGTAGGGGCAGGTAATTGGGAGGGAATTCCTCCTTTACTTCGCCTAAACAAATCTCAGCCATCCGTTTTCATTAATGATTTAATCTTCAACTAAACTCCCTATCAATTTCCACCATCTCTACCAAACAAGAGACTAGGATGAAAAATCAAATTCCCATCTTAATCTCACCATCAATTCCCTCATGTAAACTCCCAATCCCCTTCCCTCAAATTGCCAAACAAGCCGGAGGGAACATCCTGCAGGGATTATAATTCATCTCCTTATTATTTAGCACTTTTTTTTATCTACAGAGTTGAAAGGACATGGCATCACAATTACTTTCATCTTTCATGCTCAGCCTCAGACGTCTAATTGGCTAGTATACTAGCTTGTTAGGTGCAAAGTCAAGCAAGAGAATTTCAACTGTGGCGGTGTTCAGTTGCCTTCAAACTTTTAAAAATTCCGTCAGATCAAATGTTTGGACACATACATAGAGCATTAAATATGGATAAAAAAAACAATTGCACAGTTTGTATGTAAATTGCGAAACGAATCTTTTGAGTCTAATTACGCCATGATTTGATAATATTGTGCTACAGTAAACATTTGCTAATGATGTATTAATTAGATTTAATAGATTCATCTCACTGTTTACAGACGGAATCTATAATTTATTTTGTTATTAATCTATATTTAATACTTTTGTCCGTGTACGTAAAAAAATTTGACCAAACAAGTAAACACGGCCTGTATATGTAACCAAAGAAAGATCAAAGGAGAGGAGGTAGCTACTCCTACAAAGAAAGAAGAAACGATGAGATTTGATTGCTTGATGCCATCCTACTACTCCAGCTAGCTAGTATACAGTACTCATACGTGTCTATCCATATTCCTGCTCCCAATGCAAAAATGCAATGGCGAGATTGCAAGGTTGTGTGGGTGGTGGACCCTGGATCGATCACCTCCATTCTTTCTCCGCATCTCGCCACAGTACGCTTCGCTGCTCTCCCGCCTATATATACCACCTCCTCCTCGATCATCTCAGTTCATCAGCAACCAAAGCAAGAAGCAATTCTTGAGCTCAATCAGCAACAGCATCCATCTCCTTCTTGCTTAGTTAAGTCCTTCGCCCTCCCAAGAAGAAGAAGATGTCTTGCTGCGGCGGCAACTGCGGCTGCGGCAGCGGCTGCCAGTGCGGCGGCGGCTGCGGCGGGTAATTAACTAACCAACTGCTAATTAATTCACTCAAGAAACCATTGTGACATGCACAGATCGATAAACTGGGTGACTAACTAACTGATCATATGCATGGATGCAGATGCAAGATGTTCCCTGATGTGGAGGCCACAGCCACCACCAAGACCTTCGTCCTCGCTGCTCCATCCAACAAGGCGTAAGTTTCATCATTAATGCTAATTAATTGATCTGTCATTCCTGTGTGTGTTCATCATTAGTGTTAATTAATTGATTGATCTGTCATTCTGAAACAAAATTGTGCTGGATTACAGGAGCTCTGGAGGAATGGAGATGGCGGTGGAGAGCGGCGAGAACGGCGGCTGCGGCTGCAACACCTGCAAGTGTGGCACCAGCTGCAGCGGCTGCTCCTGCTGCTCCTGCAACTGAATCTATCGTCGTCGTCGCCCGGCTGCATGAGGATTTATCGTATGGATGCTGCTACTGTCGATCAGAGCTTTGATCAGGGCCTTAATTTGCTTGCATTAGTACCCAGCTTATATGCAGGCTGGCCTTGCCTTTGCTCTGACGCCTAAATAAAACCGTCGTCGTCGTTGTCAGTGTGTGCGTGTGTCGATCAATGTTGGATGGATCCCTAGCTAGCTTGGATGGATCATCTATCATCATGGTGATCTCATCATGTACTCCAGCTCCATCTCCTCATGCGTTCCAGGCTTCTTAATATAATCTATCTCTGCTTTCATCCCATTTCTCTTACTGTTTACTGCCCTTGTTTAATTTCCCTTTGGTTCTAGTTACCTTGAGGAAATTGTTGTTTTTTCACTAATGAAAACTCTGCAAAGTTAAACTGACCACAAACTAGTTAACACAGAGACTGCATCAGCTGAAAGACCTGAAAATTCAGGAACGGTAAGTCGATAACTCTTATAACTAATGTCCAAACTGACAAGAAAACGGTCATGTTTTTTCACTGTTGAAAACTCTGCAGAGTAAACTGTCCAGAAACTAAAATACCGCATGCATCAGCTGAAAGAAATACCTGAAAAATTAAAGCAGAAAACGTCACCATGTTAACTACTCCAAACTGATCATGTGTCTGATCATCGTGTGCAAAGAAATCTAATACTAGCTCCTTGGCTGTGTAATGTCTGAAATCTTTTCAGCACCAGGATTCAGGGACACTGAAATCAAAGTAGAGAAACTATCTAAAAATCATAACAATGGCTGCATGCCTGCATCAGCTGAAAGAACAGAAAAAAAACAGGAACAGTAGCTGAAAAGAAATTAATCATGTCTGCTAGGCTGTGCAGTGTCTGAAATCTTTCCACTACCAGGATTTCAGCAACACTGAAATCAAAGCAGAGAAAATTACAAAATACTGATACTGCATCACTGTAATAAACAAAGCAAGGGCCATGACTACAACAATAGTAGTGTGATTGAGTACAGTGTGGTCACTGGTCAGGCAGGCTACACAGACAAAGGACTCAAGGACATGGGCCCGGCCTGCACTACAACTCAAGCTGAATGAGACGTCTCCATCTCACAGAACCGGCCCAGCCCATCACATGCATGCTATAGTGCTATACTGCACACTCAATGATTAGAAAAGATCTTGCTACTCCCTCCGTCCTAAAATATACCAACTTTTAGCCCTCAAGATTTGTCCCAAAATATAACAACTTCTTCACCAACATTCTTTTCTCAACTAATTACAACTCTCCATCATTCATTTTTCTCACCTACCTCCACTACTCAACTAATCACAACCATCCACCATTCACTTCTATCTACTTTCTTAATAACCGTGTCCAACTTTAAAAATGCTTATATTCTGGGACGGAGGGAGTACTTTGTACTAATATTTACATATGAAATGAAGCTGGTAAAGTAGAATAATTTTCACGGCAGAGACTGTGGACTTGCTCCACCCCTTCTGGTTTGGGTGATCAAAGAATCTTGTTTTGTTATTTGTAACATCATATTAATATATTATCACTGATATATACTAGAGAGTAGAGATTAGGTTGAATTTGTACCATTCACACTGTTAAAAAGAAGATGTATATGTTGTATAGGTTTTAAGGAGGCAGAAAATAAAATTGTAGTAGTTGTTAATTCTGTCGGCAGTTAACATGCTAAAAATTTTGAGCTATTGTCATTTGAGACAAGATGATCTTTGAATTGGATATGTGCTTGCAGGAAGAACAGACAAAAGGAAAAAAGAAAACAAAAAAGTTAAGGAAGAGACATGTGATGCTCATCCAGTCTAATCCTGTCTACTAAGAATCATGTCCAGGGAACAGATGAGCTAGCATCAAGTTCTCCCAAGCACCTCTCTTCCACCCAAGAGGCCAAGACAATTATGCAGATTAAATTACACACTTCATCTCTCATCTTAGAAAAAAAATTCAGTCAGACGCTTGAACCTAGTGAAACAAAAGATATTGCCTAGTTGCAAGGAAATTGGAAAATTTTTGAAAACAAAACAGGTCCAAGGAAAATCCTGTTACTCATCATATATTTTTTTTAATAATGGATTAAACCAGCCTCTACATCCAAACGGATGTACACAGCCAAGCTACTCATCATATACGATCCACTCATCCTCTCTTCCAGAAGTTTTATTTTATTTTATTTTTAATAGAATAGTTCCATGTTTCTGTATCCAGCCGTAGAAGAGGAGAACAAATATAAAACTAATGCATTTTAAGTCCCACTGGCCAAAAGCGTAACATTACGAGGTTAAGTGTTGGACTTGGTCTTACACATACAACTCGACCCAGTTAGAGCCTAGAGATGATTTCATGAATATTAACAATTATACACACTAGCGTGAATATCAAATTATGTAAAACTAATATATGGCTCATGGATCAAGATCAAAGAAGAACATCATGAAATTCGGCTATTAAGATTCACATATGCCTGAAAAAAAAAACCAATACCAAATCGGGTATGACTTGCAAGAAACAACCAGTAACAATGTTGTATGCAACCTCCACTAGATGAATATAATAACCACACATAAAAATTAAATCCTATTTATGAAAGTATTAGGATCGATCTACGAGTCTCTAGTCCAACTTGATGAATATGAAATTAACAATATTGCAACTAGCGATATAATTTAATCTATTGAGCAACTGAAAAAAAAATTAAGGGGGCTATGAGTTTGGAGTGTTATACTGTTATGTTCTGAATTGGGCATTGCACGTTGTACTCTTTTCTATTTCCATGTGGTTTGTTTTGTTCAGTTTTACATATGGATATGTCATAGGGTGGAACTTCATGTGGGGAGAGGACTGGATCTAAGAATATTAATAGAGTGAATAAATGTATGCTTCTTGCTGTTCTATGCTGGCAATGATGGCTAAACTGAGAAATGGCATGGTTTCCAGAGATGATATAAATTGCTTTTGACCCCCATTAACTATGATGTTTTGGATAACATTTGTTATGCTATAGTGGAAAATACTACCAAAACCCGAACTCGCTGAAGCTAGGCTATCTATCTATTAAATTATTAAAGTGATAGAAAAATGAGCCTCCACGTTCACTCTCATAACTTAGAAATTCTCATATTAATCAGAGAAAAAAAACAGAGCCCATATATAAATACAATTTAGAAATAGCTAAAATTTAGAATTAAAAAATAAGGAATATTGGAAGAGAAGACTAGAGTCCATGCCGGTATACAATTTAGAACTACTGGAATTTGGAATTAAAAAAAGAATATTGAAGAAGAGTATAGAGTCCATATAGAAATACAATTTATAAATAACTGAAATTCAGAATTTAAAAATAAAGAATATTAGAAGAAGAGTATAAAGACAATATAGGAATTTAAAATTAACTAAAATTCGGAATAAAAACAATAGAATTAAAAGTAGAGTTTATAGTCTATATAGAAATACAATTTACAAATAACTAAAATTGGAAATAAAAAAATATGGGAATAAGAGTCTAGAATCCATATAAGGATACAATTTAGAACTAACTGAATTCAAAATTAGAAAATAAAGAATATTGAAAGATGAGTTTAGAGTCCACATAGAAATACAATTAGAGATAAGAAAAATTCAAAATTAAAATAAATAATATTGGAAGAAGAACCTAGAGTCTATATAGAAATACAATTTACAAATAACAAAAATTCAAAATTAAAAAATAAGGAATATTGGCGAGTCAAGAGTCCATATAGGAACAATTTAGAAATAACTAAAATTTGATATTAAAATAATTAATAATTATCACGTATATACAATAAATATGAATATTATACATTAGTAGTTTGGTAAAGTTAATACAAAATTTAAAATTATATTGTCATTTTAATAATAAATTGAGAATATATATGTATACTATTATATGAGAGAAAATATAATGATGTTAGCCGCGCAGGCTACCATGCTAGTTAGAGATGATGGGTGCATCCCTGCATGAAGCCATGGACAAGCTTAGACCCTCATGTGCAAGGGTTGGATGATTGATCTCCTTTTGACACGTGGCTCGGGGAGTTTGGCCCATGTTCTGGTAGGGGAGGTAATGAGGATTATTCTTTAGAACAATTCAGATTATATTAACTGTTAGGTGCTTTACTTATGTTATTTTGTTATGTTAAGCTGGTAATCCCAACAGAAAATCATGGGTATATGTCGCTTTTCTATAAAAGCTGGGTCATTCGGCCTTTGGTCTAGGAAAAAAAAAGAAGAGTGGGTTGTTATACACATACAACTCCACCCTAGCTAGAGATGATTTCATGAATAATTAACAATTATGTACTTGTGTGCAATATTAAATTAAAGAAAACTAATGAATGTGTCGTCATAGATGATGGATCAAGATCAAGAACGTACCTTGGCTATTAAGATTCACCAATGCCTACCAAAGAAAAGAAATCACCAATATATGCCAAATCGGGTATGACTTGCAAGAAACAACCAGTAACAATGTGATATACATCCTCCCACTTGATGTATAAAATATATAAAATAACCACACGCAGAAACTAAATCCTATTTATGAAAGCACTAGGATATACGATTCTCCAATCCAACTCAACATCATTGGAAAGTATATTACAACTAGCAATTTATATAGATGATGCATGTTACAAACTAAGATCCATAGGATATTCGTCGTCTTCTCACCCATGATGCTTTCAACTCATAGTACATATATTTCATTCATTGTACACAGCTGCACATATAAATATAAAACTAAATGCACATTGTATAAGGAAAAACCACTTGCTATGTAGTATTTTATGTGTGCAAGTAGCAACCAATATACAACTCCAACCTGGGGGTTGCATTGACTTGGATCCATCTCCCATCCAATTGATCACCCCAGGCTGCTTAATTAATTAATTTGTTTAGTGTGTTCACTGTTACTACTGGTCAATATATTGATTAATCTGTGTAAGTTAAGCCTTCTCTTACTTTGCAGGTTGTCTTTGATTGGCTATACTCTAATCTTAGTCTTGAACCTTCCATTAATTGATTATAAAGTCAGATGTGTTTACTCTAGATGATGATGATGCATGCATGCCTTGCAAATGTCGGCATGGCGTAGCAGCAAGGCAATCTTAAATAAAGAGTGTATATACAACACGTACCTTTCTATCGTATCCTATCTTACTATAAAATTAATCCCAACTAATTTCTGAAGCTCAACATGTAAATATATATCACATTATCATCCACCAGCAATTATTATCAAGAGTATTTTAAATTACATGAAAGTGTGCCACATCAAATACTACGCATCAATACTTAATTACTACCTCCGTTTTTTAATAGATGACGCCATTGACTTTTTCTTACATGTTTGACTATTCGTCTTATTCAAAAATTTTATGTAAATGTGTAAGATATAAATCACACTTAAAGTATTATAAGTGATAAAATAACTTATAACAAAATAAATTATAATTACGTAAATTTTTTAAATAAGACGAATGGTCAAACTTGTGAGAAAAAGTTAACGACGTCGTCTATTAAAAAACGGAGGGAGTATCTTTTACTTGGTATATGTTTGATCGTGAAGTGTTGGAATTTACCGTTCATTGTCTCCAAACGCCATAAAGTGCACCACCAACAAATTAAACCAGAACAATTAAGTGCTGCTTGTATTGCTCATCAGATGGGTCACGAAACTCAATTGAAAAGAAGGGTACAGCAGTACGTGTTCCGCTCTACTCTCAGTAAGAAGATGGTAATTAAGTGTGATGGATTTGATCAAGTGAGATTGTGCTTGAAACTTAATGACAACAGGCGATGGCGATCGAGTTTGACCTGAACACAGTTGATGATACAAATTTGGCATTTCACATGTGAGACTTAATATAACAATCGATATATTAATTTCACTTCATCACTAGCTACAGGGCGTCACGACACGTCGTAATTAAAATTAATTAGACCGGCTCGCTAATTAACTATACTCTTCGATACAAAGTCAACTCCATGCGCACAAGCTAGAGACGAATGCGAAGAAGAAGAAGAAAACTTAGAAGATGCAACTATATATCAAACATATACGCACTCCGTTTCGAAATGTTTGACGCCGTTAACTTTTTAGCACATGTTTGACCGTTCGTCTTATTCAAAAACTTTTATAAAATATGTAAAATTATATGCCTACATAAAAATATATTCAACAATGAATCAAATGATAGGAAAAGAATTAATAATTACTTAAATTTTTTGAATAAGACGAACGGTCAAACATGTGCTAAAAAGTTAACGGCGTCAAACATTTCGAAACGGAGTGCGTATATGTTTGATATATAGTTGCATCTTCTAAGTTTTCTTCTTCTTCTTCGCATTCGTCTCTAGCTTGTGCGCATGGAGTTGACTTTGTATCGAAGAGTATAGTTAATTAGCGAGCCGGTCTAATTAATTTTAATTACGACGTGTCGTGACGCCCTGTAGCTAGTGATGAAGTGAAATTAATATATCGATTGTTATATTAAGTCTCACATGTGAAATGCCAAATTTGTATCATCAACTGTGTTCAGGTCAAACTCGATCGCCATCGCCTGTTGTCATTAAGTTTCAAGCACAATCTCACTTGATCAAATCCATCACACTTAATTACCATCTTCTTACTGAGAGTAGAGCGGAACACGTACTGCTGTACCCTTCTTTTCAATTGAGTTTCGTGACCCATCTGATGAGCAATACAAGCAGCACTTAATTGTTCTGGTTTAATTTGTTGGTGGTGCACTTTATGGCGTTTGGAGACAATGAACGGTAAATTCCAACACTTCACGATCAAACATATACCAAGTAAAAGATACTCCCTCCGTTTTTTAATAGAGAAGGGCGCCGACGTGTACGCCATGAACGTCGGCGACAGCCGCGCCGTGCTGGCGCACCAGGCCGAGCCGGACCTGTCCCACGTCGTGCTGCCGCGGGCCAGCCACCACGACGGCGGCGACGGCGACCTCGCCGGCGTGAAGGAGGCGATCAAGCGGCAGTTCGACGAGTGCGAGATGGGGGAGCTGGCGGCGCTGCAGCTCACCATGGATCACAGCACCAATGCGTACAAGGTTATTACTATTCACCATTGCATTCAGGGTTTAATCTTTCGGTTTGGACGATTCTATCGAAGGATCGAAGGGTGCTCATATACCAAAATTTTGAAAAAAATTTACACAAATTTAAACAAAACATTATCAAATTCACAAGAAAAGAAAAATAATAATTTTTTTTGGCCGAAATAATATCATATTGGGGGGAGGGGTCCGAAATCATCGAAATTTCGAAAATTTAGTTCCAGAATTTTGAACCCTGATTGCATTAACATTGTATTGGTTGGTTCTGATGGAACTAATTGATTGGATCGCCATTGAAATGTGTAGGAGGTGAGAAGGATCAGGAGTGAGCACTTGGATGATCCTGGCTGCATCACCAATGGCAGGGTGAAGGGTTGTTTGAAGGTGACGAGAGCGTTTGGAGCTGGCTACCTAAAAGAGGTGTGCATATTTGTATCTAACTAAATTTTGTTCTTAAACCACATATTAATCCTTTAGTGACTAACTATATCAAGCCTAACTATAGAAGAAACTAACCTGTAATGACTAGCTAGCGTACATTTCGAGTTAACTTTGATCAAAGTCAAAACAACTTATAATCTGAAACGAAAGAGTATTGGGTGTTGCAGCCCCGTTGGAACAAGGCTCTGCTAGAGGTGTTCCAGGTGGATTATGTGGGTAGCTCGCCGTACATCAGCTGTCGTCCGTACATCCGACACCACCGGTTAGGGGCAAAGGACAAGTTCTTGATCCTCTCGTCGGATGGTCTGTACGACTACTTCACAAAGGAGGAGGTGGTGGCACAGGTGGAGGCTTTCACCGCTAGCTACCCCGACGAGGACCCTGCCAAGTACCTCAGCCACCAGATTCTCCTCCGCGCCGCCAATCAAGCCGGTTAGTTTTACTCCCTATACATATACTCCCTCTATCTCAAAATGTATGACACCGTTGACTTCTCGTATAAAGTTGGACCATTCGCCTTATTCAAATTTAGTAATTCTCTCAGTATCTCCCTTACAAGAAAACCGATAATGGGAAAATGTGATACTTCCTTAATAACCGTAAAATCACTCTTCTATATATGTTGCATTTAGTTGGCAATGTTGTTTGTTGCTGTTTTAACTTGACCAATAATAATCGTAATAGTGCTTGTAAATTTACTAAAATGAATGGTCAAAGTTTGAATGTAAATGATGCTTGATGATAAATATTTAGTAACGGAGGAAGTAATAGAACCTTTCTTTCTCATAGTTATTGTAGAAGAAAACATAACTGAAATAGCTTGTTAATTTTCTGGTTACCTCTATCTTGTTAGTTGCACTCTAATCAAGTCTTCATCTTTTTTCCTTTCAGAGTCAAGAAGGACCATTCGCCTTATTCAAATTTAGTAATTCTCTCAGTATCTCCCTTACAAGAAAACCGATAATGGGAAAATGTGATACTTCCTTAATAACCGTAAAATCACTCTTCTATATATGTTGCATTTAGTTGGCAATGTTGTTTGTTGCTGTTTTAACTTGACCAATAATAATCGTAATAGTGCTTGTAAATTTACTAAAATGAATGGTCAAAGTTTGAATGTAAATGATGCTTGATGATAAATATTTAGTAACGGAGGAAGTAATAGAACCTTTCTTTCTCATAGTTATTGTAGAAGAAAACATAACTGAAATAGCTTGTTAATTTTCTGGTTACCTCTATCTTGTTAGTTGCACTCTAATCAAGTCTTCATCTTTTTTCCTTTCAGAGTCAAGAACATGTAATTGTTTACTTATTATTACTTAGGGTTAATATTGATTTTAATTTTTTTGATGCATTATTTGTGGATAGGGATGGGGTTCCATGAGTTGCTAGAGATTCAGCAAGGAGATCGACGACAGTACCATGACGATGTCTCCATCATTATCATCTCCTTGGAGGGAAAGATTTGGAGATCATCACAATGAACTAATCCTGTCCATGTACCAGTTATTAATCTCTACCATCAATATTGCATTGGTAGCATACATGATGGAATCTACAATGTACAAAGGATCAATCAATCACTGAGGGGGAGTAGCACATGAATTTTTTTTCCCCTCTTGTAAGTCAAAATCAATGAGCAAGTTTTGGCGGCAGTTTATTTTTTAATCTTGTTTCCATCGAGTTACATGATACTTCATTTTAGGATTTCTGTTTTGATTCTCTGTGTACTAGCCTACTAGGTTGATATAGTAGTTTTTTTTATGTCACCTTCTATAAAAAAAAGGGAAACAAACAAAAGAGCTTTCTCAGAATGACAATAATTTGAATGTAAGCAGAAAGACACTTAGATTTTATACTTCGGAGATTTTATCATATACCCTTCTTTTATATCGAAAAAGGTAGGTAAAATATGAGAATAATGAACCGGAAAGCAGAGTTGTTCCCATAAGCAGTTTCCCCCATCGACTAAAAAAATAAGTCAAAGCTAAAATTTTAAATTTTAAAAACTTAATTTTAAAGATGATTTTAAGATGTTTTTAATGTAGTTTCTTTTTGGGAAAAGTCTATTTTACACCCTCGAACTCTTATGCTTGTCCAAAATACACCCCCGAACTACAAAACCGGATATAATACACCCTCGAACTGTCAATACCGGACACTTAACACCCCCGGGCTGTTTTTACCGTGGTTTTTGACACATCGGCTGCCACGTCAGATGCCACATCAGCCCTTGCCACGTCAGCGCAGCACATAACATGGGCCAAGCCCATATTCTCTCCCCCTCTCTCTTTCTCTCTCTGCCCTGTTCGTTCCCCT
The DNA here is from genome assembly GCA_009805545.1 of Oryza longistaminata. NCBI lineage: Eukaryota > Viridiplantae > Streptophyta > Magnoliopsida > Poales > Poaceae > Oryza > Oryza longistaminata. Next base: position 28,481 of record WNHE01000864.1, read on the forward strand.
CTCTAACAACCGTTGGCGGCGGCGGCAGCGCGGAGCTGCGAGGGCGACGGCGGCCGCGCGGAGCTGCAAAAAGCTGACAAGAATGGCAAAGACAATAACGCAAACAAGAAAAACTGGGCAGACAAGAAACTGAAGCTCGGGAGCATCAATTAGCAAGTATCCATTAGTTAAAAATGTAAAAATAAGAAGCCCTCTAGATACCACAACACTATCATTTCATGAATAATCTAACGAGCCATTACCAGCGCATTGCTATACGCTGATATGCTCCAAACATTAGTTTTCTGCAAAACCATTCTAGGCCCATTGTTTCATCAACACCGAGTCAGCTACAGCTAAATCATGCCTAAAGTTTGTGTCAGGCTATCATAATCGGATGTTTATAGATCATACCATGACATGAACAACATGAGCAACTCTTACTCGAAAGTGCAGTTATTCCAGCGCTTAAATTTCAAGGGTTTTGAAAACCACGAAACATGCATTGTCCTCTAAACTAAACTAATTATTCATGGTTTTGTATCTAAATCAATAGAACTAGATCCAAAGGCTGCTCACCTCCAAGTGAAGGAGGCATTTTGAGATCCAGTGCCGGAGCCTCTCTGCAGATGGTACCCCGGCGCGCTCCCATCCAAGCACACTGCAAAATCACACTCAAAAGCATAAACACACTCCACCTGACCAACTATGTTGCAAAACACGAAAGGGGATCAAATCGAGGTGAGAGGACTACTGACCCGCGCCCTTCTCCTTGGCGCGGCGAACGAGGGTGAGGCCGACGAGGTTAGAGGAGTAGTACGGGGTAGGCGCGCGGGCAGGGTGGAGGCGTACAAGGAGAGGGCGAGGAGCAGCCGCGGCGGCGAGGAGCGCGACGGTGAAGGTGGCCCGACGGCGCCGCCGCGGCCGCGGCGGCGCCACCAGAGGCGCAGGTGGTGGCTCGCCGGCGCGGAGGCGGAGGACGTCGGCGACGCCATGGGATGGGATCCCTCGATTCGATCTGAATTCGAATTGAATTTTAGTGAATTTAATCGAATTGATCGCCTCCTCCTCTCGATTCGCCAGATTTTACATACCCTGCTCCGCTATTGCTAGAGTGTAGTGGAGCACTACACTAGTGGATTCTCTCCTTTTGTTTTAGCTTGGGACATTCCAATTTCCAAGTGAGCTGCTAGCACTCAATTCAAAGTCCTTTTTTTTAGAGGAATTCAAACATTTTAGATGAATTAATTTCAAATCAAACCCGTTTACATAGCCCCCTCCTATATGTCGTTGAATCATAATATTTTTTTATTTAAGTAACATAGGTTTTAAGCCTCGTCAGTTACCAATCGTAACATAGGTTTTAAAATTTTTTTATACGTGTTTGATCTATAAGCCAGCGCTAAAAAGAAAGGAAAAGTCCATTTTACACCCTCGAACTCTTATGCTTGTCCAAAATACACCCCCGAACTACAAAACCGGATATAATATTCCCTCGAACTGTCAATACCGGACACTTAACACCCCAGGCTGTTTTTACCGTGGTTTTTGACACATCGGCTGCCACGTCGGATGCCACATCAGCACAGCACATAACATGGGCCAAGCCCATATTCTCTCCCTCCCCCTCTCTCTCCCTGCCCTATTCGTTCACCCCTCTCTCTCTCTCTCCTGGCCACGCGCAGCACGCCGCAGCCGGCCGTCTGGCGGGCAGTTCCCTAGCTCGGCGTCGGTGGTGAACATCCGCGCCCACACCCCTCTCAAGGACGCCGCGAACGCGCACGCCACGACACCGAGCGCGGCGTCGCAGACAAGGCCGACGCGGGCCACGAGGCGCGACGCGCTCCGGCCGCCCCGCGCCGAGCTCGTGCCCGACGCGCGTCGACACGGCGGAGCTGAGGGAGTGCGGGAAGATGTACACCAGCGACGTGGTCTAGATCAGTATCCCCATCGCCGCCTTCGGGTCCGCGAGCACGCCGCAGAGCAGCACCATGATCTCGTACCACTACGACTCCAAGCACACCGACATGCAGCTGTGCACGGACAGCTTCATCAAGCACCCCCACTCCATCGTCGTCGTCGTCGCACCCACCTCGTCGGCGAGCACACGCACGCGCCCGCTTTGCCATTGCCGCACGCGTCGAGCTGCTTCTTCCATGCTGAGCCATATCCAAATGCGCGTGCGGAGATGACGCCCGGACCATCCACTGGCAACTGCACTCAGAGGCTTCCGCCGGCGACAGTCCAAGCAACCTGGACAGTGCCGCCGCCCTTGCAGCAGCTTCCCGCCGCCGCCGCCCTCGCAGCTCCACGCCAACGCCGTAGCCGCCGCCCTCGCAGCTCTATGCCGACACCGTAGACGCCGCCCTCGCAGCTTCACGCAGTCGTCGCCGCCCTCGCAGCTCTACGCCGCCGCCATAGCTGTCGCCC
>WNHE01000864.1:34217-46545 GCA_009805545.1 Oryza longistaminata
GGTGGACCCGATCCCATATGTCAGCGGCTAGCCGGCTACTACTGCAGGTGCAGTACTGCAGACAATCTCCACTGTTAACTGAAGCCCCCTGCATTAGGGTCACTTTTATGGGACCTTACACTAGTAGCCTCTATGCAGTGGTGACGGGAACGTATTTATAGTTTCTCGGCAATGGTGATTAGGCTATGCCATTACACAAAGCATGTTTGGTAAATACGTACAAAGAGGATGTATAACATATGTAGAACATAAATGTTGCATTTTGGGACCTGAAAACATAAATTACACATTGGACCTGCAAGCCTAGTTACACTAGATGAGACGCAATACAAACATATACATGAGTTCATGTCACTATATTATCATATAGGTAATCGCACTTTGTCTTGTAGAGGTGAAACGTTAGCTGCTGCTATATGTATTAGCCTTTTCAGCTTTAATTATGTTATGACCCATTGACGACGAGAGTACTGAATTTAATCTCAGTGGGCTGGTTGTGGAGGCTGACACAAAGAGATCTAAGATCATCCCTCGTTTTCCAAATGCTAGCTAGCTAGGAAAATAAGAGCTCATTTGTGTGATGTGTCTACAGAAACTTGTGTTTCCTCTTTCTGGTTTTACTATTAGGATGTTACATGCCTATGCTTTAGCTATAACTATATATCCTAACCTATAACGCTATCTGCTATCAAAGACCAGATTTTTAGTGGTGCGATAAGTATTTATCCTAATGGCCTCGCAACTGAAACCGGTACATTTGTGCAGACGGTCTATAACCCGTTTTCTCAGACGTTTATGCAAACTTCCTGCAACTAAGGGCCTATAAAAATCGAGGATTATTTGTGCAGTCGAATTCCACGACAGCCACCATACTAAAAATATTATGGAACTTGACATCAGAGAATCACCATACTAAAAATATATTTAAAAAAATGTTAACTAGGAAATACACTGTAAGAATCCCATGCATAGAACTTTGGTTTACTTCATATCGGGCTTAGTATATATGAATTTTCTAGAAAATTTCAAAGTTTGGATTTTCTAAATAATCCTTGTAAAAAAAGTAGCAAAGCTTGTGATGAATATTTAGCCACCTAAATAATCTCATATATAAACAATTTCAACTATAAAGTTGGAGATCTCATCGAGCTCTACAACTTTAACATAGAAGATATATGTCTCCATCGGAGATCATTTGGAAAAAAATGTTATCACAATTGTTTACAACAACCAATCTTGATTTTTAACTTGCATACGTGTACGTATGCTGATAGGTGATACAATAATCAACCTTGATTTTTAAAAAAAGAAATACTCAGAACTATTTAGATTGCTGGTAAGAAACAAGGACACATATATATACCCTTAGGATTTTAGAATCCAAACCCGTTATATTCATGGCTTAATTTTTTCTCTAAATTTCTAGGATATATATGCTGCATGGTATATATTCTATTAATTTCATTGTCGCAAAAGAAGCTCCAATTACACGGACACAAGTCATAAGTATACTTGCTGTTAAAGTACGTACATTCATGATCACCAAAGGGGAATCCGGCCTATTGGGTGCCACCTCAGGTCCATACTCATCCTAAGCTATGTCTAACCATCTTATATATATGTGAATTACAATACAAAGAAATAGACACCATATTATCTATAATTACTACCTACTTTCTGCACTACCCATCTCTTCTCATGAGTTTTGACTTGAACAAACCCGACTTATTTATATAATCCAGGGTACATTGAACCTCTCAAAAAGATATGTTTGTTAATATTGGTTTAGGTAATAAAATAAAGTATATATTTTTTTACTGCATTTCACAAATTATCTAGGCTAATTTTGGTTATGTGTGTAGTGCAGTGGTGAGGTCTCCTTAATAGAGGGGGATGCCAACCTACTGAGGTTGAGCGTGCTCGGTCGCACGCCGCATTCGAGAGGATTTTTCTCAACTTAAAGCAAGTACAATAGCAGGCTAAAGCCAGCTATAACCATATATCGAGAAAAAAAGGAAAGAGAGAGAAGAAAGTAGGCTATAGATTTATAACCAGTTGCAACACGGACTCCAAGACGTTGTGTGTGTATGAGAGATGGGACCGGGTATTAATGGTGTAATATATTTTTATAGGTAACTATTATGCATGTGTTATTAGATTAGCTATAGATGATTTGTAGCTAACATTTGGCTATGCTATTAAACTTGCTCTTAGTTCAATGGCATGGGCTGTCTTACCCTGCCGATCGATTTTTTTTTTTAAGAAGTTTGGGCATGCATGATTAATCACAATTACAATGAGAGACAAAAAGTGTTCTTGGCCTGTCGATCGATTTTTTTTTAAAAGTTTGGGCATGAATGATTAATGACAATTAAAATGAGAGACAAAAAGTGTTCTTGGCCAGGTATGACAGTTGTATGTGTGTGTCAATGATTCAAGGGAACCTAAGGCTGTGTTTGCAATCCCATTTTCCCAACCCCTCTCCCTCGTTTTCCGCGCGCATGCTTTTCAAACTACTAAACGTTGCATTTTTTACAAAAAGTTTCTATACGAAAGTTGTTTAAAAAAACCATATTGATTCATTTTTGAAAAAAAATTAGCAAATACTTAATTAATCACGCGCTAATGGATCACTCCGTTTTCCGTGGGAGGAGTCTAGTTCCCAACTTCCCATATCCGAACACAGCCTAAGTAGAGGATGTCCTTAGCACGTAAAACGAAGCAGCATTTAGCGTATGATTAATTAACTATTAGTTATTTTTTTTAAAAAAGGATCAATATGATTTTTTAAGCAACTTTTGTATAGAAACTTTTTGTAAAAAATGCACCGTTTAGTAGTTTCAAAAACGTGCGAGCGGAAAACGACGAGGGGGAGTTGGGAACAGCCGGGAACGAACGCAGCCGTTCGAATGATGTAAATATAAGCAAGGATGATTGCAAAAAATAAGCAAGGATGATGTAAATATATATGAACTCGAATGGAGATGATTGCGATGTCCGGCTGTTGGGTGCGCTCTTGCCCAAATTTATTCTAGAACAAATTAATTATCTACAAGTACATGTACCCGTTGCTGGCCCATCTTTTCATCCCTTTTCCACCACTGCTAAGCTAGCTGCCGCAGCGCGACGTCCCAGCTGTGTGCCTGGGTGTCGCGTCTACTAGTACTAGGCTTGGCTAGACCGGCCGGCCCGGAACGGCAATACGGAGTACTCACTCCTCATCTCGATCATGCCCCAGCCTGGCGTTGCGTGACTGGTTTACTGCTTCCCCCCCGACGTTATATTCTGTCTCGCTAGCTGCTGCATGCTGCCGATCGAGCTGGGCGACCTCTCTCCTCTCCTGTCCAGCTCCCCGGGTTTTCGGGCGCAAAAAATTACTGTATCATACTCGTGTCATGCTGCCGGCCGGCCCATCCCCATCCCCTCTGCCTCTGCTTTGCAGGGAGGCGCATACGTACGCGCGCGGCTGGGAGCACGGGATCCTCTCAGGACTCAGATATATACACGGTACGATCACGACGCCTCGCTAGTTGCTACTCCCTCCGTCCCAATATGGGTGTGTTTAGTTCACGCTAAAATTTAAAATTTGTTTGAAATTGGAACGATGTGATGGAAATGTTGAAAGTTTATGTGTAGAAAAGTTTTGATGTGATGGAAATGTTGGAAGTTTGAAGAAAAAATTTGCAGCTAAACACGGCCTACGTAGCAAGCTAGACGGAGGGAGTATTTACGGTTTAAATAGTTATATAAAAGATTTTGTAAATGTTGAAAAGATAGATTATGAATGGGTGCTTATACTTGTAGCACACCCGTATTCGGGATTGCAAAACATATGATCGATCTACACGAGGAAATGTTATAAGGACGTGTATAGGGAAGTACTCTCTCCATCCATTAGGGTTGGGCAAAATGAATCAGAAACCGAAGGACAAACTAAAAATATCAAGATAGAGACCATCAAATTTGGTCCTAAAATTTATTTCAGCCAATTTGGGTTCACTATTTTGGTCATGGGTGGAACCAGCTCGGAGCTACACTAGGCTTCATTCTATTATCTTATTATAGTTCTCCACAAGTTCAACTTATTTTTGTGAAAAAATATATGAATTTCGCGTGGAGTTTGGATTCTAGGCTTAGGGCTTGAACCCTAGGAATCTGTCTTTGCTCTTGATTAAACTAATTGATCGAAAGTACCATAAAAATATAGTAAAATACACAAACCAATCCTTAATTAGATATATAAAAACCCATTGCCCTAACCTCACCTCTCGTAGTAATGCACCATAACTTCACCCAACCCTCCCATCCACCTCCATCATCTCCTATACCTCACCGTGGCTGTCAGCTGATGCTTATGCTACGACCGTCCTATCGCGTTGTCCCCCACGCATATGTGCCCTCTCACTCCCACTGCTCTAGCTGATCGGCGGTGACGCCTCGTCCACTAAACCACCTTGATGTATTGAGGTGGTCACGAGGTATAGATCAAGCGGCGCCGAAGAAGGGTGCAGGTGCTGGCAACCGGCGGAAGCTACGACGTGAAGACCTGGAGTAGGCTATCCAACGTCGCACTAACAATCGTGGCCTCGACACCTCTATTGCACCTCCACCTTACTTGGGTGACTTGGTTGGGTCACCATACTTGTAGGAGAACACGCCAATACCGATGTTTTTGTGATTGTTTTATATATCTGAAATTATTACTCCGAACTGAAACCATGAAATACAAACGATCTTTTTCTCTCCATGGTAATATTTCTACAATTTAAATTTAAGAACCCTCGTTTATTTTTCTCATCTTACATCTAACATCCCTCATTTAGTAAGGAATATTAAAGTCTCTTTTCTCCACCGGTGGTTAAGCTCTGAAAAAAATGTCAAGGAATGCTTAGGGCAGTTATAGACTCACAGTACAAGACAGCACTAGTAGTACCAGTCTCCTCAAAATTACTTACTTGATTTAATTAGTAGGACAAAATTTGCTTGTGCTTGTCGTCAGCAGGTTTACCTTTTCGTCAATCAGTATCATCATTGGCTAAGGTTTGTTTTGGTTTGCTACACTATCAAAGGGTTTTGCCACTTCTAATTAATTATCTGATATAGTTACCTTGGGCTGTATTTAGTCTGCTGTCGATTAATTGATTTAAATTGTGAGATGGTAAAGTAATATTTTGAATTGTTAGCAAGAAATGTTACGGACGATTTGGCTTCAAATTAACTAAACACTCAGAGGTACTATCGATGCTTAAAAAAAATCAATGACACAAATTTGGTATCAGTCCGCTTATCATCACCTCGAAATGCAGCGTTACAATTTGTGCTAACTGCTAAGCTCCATTAACCATCTTTCTACATTAGGCTATAGGCTGTGTTTAGATTCAAAGTTTGGATCCAAACTTCAGTCCTTTTCCATCACATTAACCTATCATACACACAACTTTTCAGTCACATCATCTCCAATTTCAACCAAAATCTAAACTTTGCGCTGAACTAAACACAGCCATAGTGTATGAGCATGTTGCAGCTGCCGGCCGGGGGCTGCGGTTGCGCCGCAGCCAACCGGAATTGTGCCGTAGGCAGCCGACAACAGCGTGCGGCAGCAGCCGGCCGTAGCTGTAGCATCGGCTGTCGAACATGCCCTGTGATATACCTTATCAGCGGCTCCACGGGAGTAATTAGATACTACTAGATGTGAAGGTATATAATTGAACTAATAATTGGTTGTAATTCCTGAGTAAAGGTCAATGTTTTATTTCAATATCTAAAAGCATATTCATCGAGAAGCAGATTGGACTTAAACACACCAGAACAAAGAAGCTCTAGCTAGGAGCACCTTGCCTACTGCAAATAACCTCTATATATGTATATGTTCCAATCAAGAAAGCGATGGCTAAAATTATTATTATTCGGGAGGTCTGAATCTGGGTAAGCCTTATGTGCTTGTTAACCAACCTACGGTATAAAAGGGACCCCCCGGGGAGGGTATGGATCATCGAATCTCAGAGCCCAGACAACCAACACAGCCTACGAAGTCAGAGCCTACAAGGAGCCAAGTCGACGAGAGCTAGTCGGATAATCTCGACTACAATCTCGTCGAGTCTCCCGAGTTCCGTCTTTTCCTTTGTAATCTGTGTTTTCCACCATATAATCCCATATCAACTGGATTAGGGCTATTACCTATTAAGGGGCCTGAACCAGTATAATCCTCGTCTTTTGATTGCTCGATGTCGTATTACGTAGATCCTTATATCAACGTACCCCAATACCCTCTATATCCGGTCTACGGGTATCCCCCGTCGACACAACCCAATCTAAAATTCGCTCCTACTATGAAATGGCTACTGCTACTTATATGCAGGTCATTTTCAAAGCAACATATTGGCTTCGTCTGTGGGCACAGTTACAAAAGTGTGATGAAGACGCATATTTCTTAATTGTTGCATGTCGTAAGGTTGAAACGACGGTTATGCAACTGTTTGCCAATCATGGATGGAGATTTACCAATAGACTGGAATAATGTTATTTTGTCTAGTTTGGTTGGTGTGTTTGCTTCTACTTGGACTTCACTCTTACAGAGTGCTAGTTTGTAATAATTGGCTGTAGATCTTTTGAGTAAAGGCTGAGATGCTATTTCATTCCATTATCTTAAAAAAAATGAAATGTCTACGTTTTGCACCCTGAGAATGAGCACAGGTTCACTGCGTTCGGAGCTAGAAAGCTGAAATTAGAGATATAGTAGTAGATGTTATATAGTATGGGATGTTTATTTTATTGTCAAGATTAACCCTACCAAATTTTTGCTGTATCAAAACGTGGCAAAGGTACGGAACAAAACTTATAGTACATGTTAACCTTCCTAAATATTCACTGTATCAAATTTTGGAAAGGTTTTATTGAAATTTGGCACTATGTGTGTGTTTGTTTTGTCCAATTCTGGTTCAGTCGGCGTCTGTCCTGTCTAAATCGCGCAGCGCGTCATGCATCATCAGACGTATACAAAAATGATTTGCCCGGTCTAAAATGTCTGAACCAGTGTGTTCAATCTTGTCCGGGTCAATTGCTTCCGCCTTCAGAACATTTCTCTGAACTCGTCCTCTTTCTTCCCTTTCAATTTCCTCCTTAATCTGCTTCTCTTTGAAGTTTGAATGCTAATATGTAGTAATATATTTGCTGAAGCCGGTGACACTGCTACCTGCTGCATGCTTAAGTGCCAGCTGGAGAGACGTGGTTTAGCTGACGCTGTGACGCATGTTGCTTTCGTTGACAAATAGAGTGAGCTCTCAGGATACGCGTGACTAAATTAGCTGCAAAAGGGCTATAAAACTTTACGGACTTTGTTGCGTGCGTGTGTGCCCATGGATTTGAACTTTGAACATAGGTTATGGATTATAAAATAAAATGCGATTTTGAAAGTTGCTGCGAACATACGTGATGACGCGACTAAAGCTTATATGCTCTGAAGAGGGAGATGTTAATGATGCAATTAGTGTAGTTGGCCGATCAAGATCAGTACCTCTACCTTAGCTATCACGCTCTTGTCTGCAGTAACAAGCCAAGTCTGAAGAAGATTAGAAGAAATAGTCATCGTTTGCCAGGTCCACCTCAAACGCCGCGTCTCACTGGCAAGTGGGCCCCAGGACATCGCCGGCCCCACTGACAGTGACTCTGGTGTGTGTCAGGGCCCCACCGGCTCGCGCTCGCCGGCGTTGGACATGGTCGCGCCCCTTGACTTGGCCGAGCTTAGCTATATGTCCACGCGCGTTGGGAGCTCGGAGCGGAGGCGGGCGGCTGGGCGGCCATGGAGGGGCGCGAGCGCCGCCGGAGCATGTCGTCCTCGTCGTCCGGGAGGCGCGCGCCGGAGCTGGAGAGGGAGAGGGAGCGATGGGCGCCGTGGAGCCCCGCCCCCACGTGGTCGCGGCCGCTCTCCGTCGGGGGCGGCGGAGGCGGCGGCAGTAGGTCGGCGTCGCTCAAGTCGCTCTTCAGGTCGATCGGGTTGTGGTTCAGCTCGCTGTCCACCTCCTCCTCATCGTCGTCGGCGGCGTCGGCCACCTCCGCCTCCGGCAGCAACGCTAAGAGGAGGAGCAGGAAAGAGCCCAATGACTTGATCAAGAAGCCGCCATGTAAATTGTTTCTCTCGATCATTTCTTCTCCATCTATTTCATCCTTGTCCTTAATTACCTCGATTTGAATTGCTCGAGCAAACAGGATATAATCCGAATTATTTGTCCAATTGCTGCAACTGTTTATGAACTGTTCAAGAAACCAGTCAATTATCACAGTCCAGTTGCTGGCTGCAACTACTCTGAATTGTAAACAGTCAATTATCATAATCCAATTGCCGCAACTATTCTGAATTCTTTACTTTCTGTAGCAGAATTGCTGGTGAAAAGCTTAAACAATCATTTTATAGAACCTGAATCACAAAATGCTTCAATTCTTTTTTCAAAATTCAGAACAGCAATTAAGCAGTTGTTGGGAATTAATTCTTGATGGATTAACTGGTTTGATGATTCCAGTGCCGGGGCCTGGCAGTGATCAGGGGAAGGCGTCGATGCGCGGGCTGTACAACAGCAGCAGGGGAAGAGGCATCGCGACGCAGTTCCAGAGCTCGGTGTTCTCCATGGAGGAGATCCTGCGCGCCACCAACAACTTCTCGCCGGCGCTCAAGGTCGGCCAGGGCGGCTTCGGCGCCGTCTACAGGGGCGTCCTCCCCGACGGCACCCTCGTCGCCGTCAAGCGCGCCAAGCTCCGGGCCCAGAACCCGCACGTGGACGTGGAGTTCCGGAGCGAGGTGAAGGCCATGGCGCGCATCGAGCACCAGAGCCTCGTCCGCTTCTACGGCTACCTCGAGTGCGGCCAGGAGAGGGTCATCGTCGTCGAGTTCGTCCCCAACGGCACGCTCCGCGAGCACCTCGACAGTGCGTATCCGCCATTATTGCAGCTCGAGCTCGAGCTCGATCAGATTGGTTACTAATGGAGGTTCTTGGGCGCAGGGTGCAACGGGAGGTTCTTGGACATGGGCGCGCGGCTGGAGATCGCCATCGACGTCGCGCACGCGGTGACGTACCTGCACATGTACACCGACCACCCCATCATCCACCGCGACATCAAGTCGTCGAACGTGCTGCTCACGCCGTCGCTGCGCGCCAAGGTGGGCGACTTCGGGTTCGCGCGGCTGGGCGTCGGCGAGGCCGGCGCCGCCGACGGCGTGACGCACGTGACGACGCAGGTGAAGGGCACGGCGGGGTACCTCGACCCGGAGTACCGGCGTGCTGCTGCTGGAGATCGCCTCCGGGCGGCGACCCATCGAGGCGAGGCGGGAGATGCGGGAGCGGCTGACGGCGCGGTGGGCGATGCGCAAGCTCGCCGAGGGCGCGGCGGCGGACGTGCTGGACCCGCACCTGCCGCGGACGCCGGCGACGGCGCGCGCCGCGGAGATGGTGATGGAGCTGGCGTTCCGGTGCCTTGGCCCCGTGAGGCAGGAGAGGCCCAGCATGGGCGAGTGCTGCAGGGCGCTGTGGGTGGTCAGGAAGACGTACAGGGACATGGTGGTCGCCGCCGCCGGCGACGAGACGCCGCTCTCGTCCATCTCCGATCGGGCCAGCTCGTCGTCCGCCGGCACCGGCGGCGACCGGAGCGGTGAGCTCTGGAGGAATTAATCAACGTTTTGCTGTAAATATGCAAAAGCAAAAGTATTCGTTAAATTTCTGGTCATGTGTTGATGTTGTTTGTGAATTGTGATCGAGCTAATCGCTGACACGATACGGTTGGAATGTGATTTTGCCTTCGTTACTTGTCCATCTGGTTTTGTTCATCGCGTTCTGGATTTACTACTAGATTAAAAAAATTTTGGGGTCCATTTTTTATTACCGATGTTTTGTTTTGAACCACCTTTTAACCAATGTTTTCACTTTTAATCGGGTAAATATTACATTTATTGCACTTTGAACCACCTCAACTCTCTTCTCAAGCATAGAATGACCTTAAGTACAAGTGTATGGCGGCTCATACTTGTCAATAAACTCCATCAACCATATGTAGATTGCTTCTTTGACATATGACAAACTGAATGTAGAACGATAAAAGATTTGAGGGGTGGCCCAAAGTGTCACAGAGGTAAAATTACCTGGTCTAAAGTGAAAGCATTGGTTAAATGGTGATTCAAAACGAAACAACAGTAATAAAAGGTGTCCTAAAGTAAAATTTAAGGCATGTTTAGATTGTAGCCAAAATAAACCTTACCAAAATTTGGCAAATTTGGCAGGATTTCTTTTGTATTTAGCAGCGGCGACCGGAGCGGCGAGCTCTGGAAGAATTAATCAACGTTTCGCTGTAAATATGCAAAAGCAAAAGTGTTCATTAAATTTCTGCTCATATGTTGATATTGTTTGTGAATTGTGATCGAGCTAATCGCTGACACGATACGGTTGGAATGTGATTTTGCCTTCGTTACCTGTCCATTTGGTTTTGTTCATCGCGTTCTGGATTTACTGTATAAAAATTTTTTGGGGCCATTTTTTATTACCGATGTTTTGTTTTGAACCACCTTTTTACCATTATTTTCACTTTGAATCGGGTAAATCTTATATTTGTTGCACTTTGAACCACTTCAACTCTCTTCTCAAGCATATGAATGACCTTAAGTATAGGTGTATGGCGGCTCATACTTGTCAATAAACTCCCTCAACTGTATGTAGATCGCTTCTTTAACATATGACTAATTTGAGGGGCCCAAAGTGTTACAAAGGTAAAATTACCTGGTCTAAAGTGAAAGCATTGGTTAAAGGGTGATTCAAAGCAAAACACCGGTAATAAAAGGTGGCCCAAAGTGAAATTTACTCTTATTATTATTTGGGATGGGCCAAAAGCCACATGAATGGGCCAGTCTGTTCGCGTGTCACGAGCTTTTGTGATGGGCCGTAGCGGCACGCAAGGAAGAGAGAATTCATGGCCTCATACCGCTTCATGCGAAACTGCTGCAGTGTGGTTAGAAAATGAATCTCTCATCTCCTATTCTTCTTCTTTTTTAATTTTTTTTTTGGGTAAACGGAACCTACATGATGACATGACTTCTTATCAATAAAAAAGAAAATGATGATGTGGAATAATGATATATATAGTCAATAATATAGGATAGTACTATGTATAAGAAAAGGTTGAACATGTCATATAGCGTAACACACAATATATTACTCCTATAAAGACTCAACAACAAACGCTTCCAAGCACAAGCTTACAAAAGCACACTGCAGGTAGCTAAGCCACCACCTCGATAAACTACAGGCCAAGAACCAGTCAGGTCGTTGCAAATGAAGGCCGGCCATAGCTGAACAACTCAGATTAATTAATTAATCAATCAGCTAATTAATCAAATCAAATCAAAATCAAATAACACAGAGACAAAAACAACTGTTGCGGCCGGCAGAATGAGCAAAAAAGAAACATAAAACAAGGCTAACATCCAAATCAGCGAGAGGTAATCTCTAACACAATGGTCATGGGAGCTGCATAAAAACGCCATTGATTATTGCACACTTGCATTTCTCTATCTCGCTTGACTGTATATTTCGTTTTCACAATCGGCTAGCTTAGATTCGATCCCAATAAGCAGCTAAGCTCACTGAATCTCATCAACAAATTAAACCAGTAAACCAGTAAACCCTAGCTCTCTCTCTCTCTCTCTACCTAGCTTAGCAGAAGCAGATGAGTCAAGAAACCAGCAAGGACGAGGTGATCGGTGGAAGGTCGCCGAGCGGCGACGGAGACAAGGCGGAGGAGGAGCTCCGCGAGGCCGGCGGCGACGACGATGACGACGACGAGGCCGGCACGAGGCAGCCGTACAACTGCACCTTCTGCAGGAGGGGCTTCCCGACGGCGCAGGCGCTCGGCGGGCACATGAACGTCCACCGGAAGGACAGGGTTGGAAGAGCGACGCCGTCGTCGTCGTCGTCGTCGACGACGGCGGCGACGGCGGCGGCAAGGCGAAGCGTCAGCTACGATACGCTCGTGGGGTTGTTCCGTCCGCCGGCGAGCGGAGGAAGCGAGGATGCGGCGGCGTCCACGGCGGCCGGCGGCGCCGGGAGCCTGCGGTCCCGTACCGCCGAGCCGGCGCCGCAAGAGCTAAGGCTGTTTGGGCGTGACGAAGAAGGGGGTGGTAGAGATCGAAAGAAATACGTGATTGATACACTTTAAGTATGATTCGATCATGAGCCTGCAGAGCCTGAACCACCAAGTCTCAACTCCAAATCCAATTCCTCCTCCCCATGATCATGGCCGCCATTGCCATCTCCCATCGTCCTTGGAGCAGCAGCCGTAGCGATCTCGTCGA
>WNHE01000864.1:57128-76763 GCA_009805545.1 Oryza longistaminata
ATCTCGATCGAGTTGTCTACCCATCCATCTCCATGATCAAATTTGGTCCTGAGATCCATGTGCTTGGGATTTCTGTAGCTTGGGTTTGGGGGGGTGGCAAATGTCTGAAACCTCGATCAACCTGTCGATCTCCTCCTTTCGCCGATGAGAAGATTCCAAGATTATAAAATGGCCGAGCTTTTCTGGCACCAAGATCTTCGAGGGGCGAACTGGGCGGCTGCGGTCCACATCCACACAGCTAGCTGCACATGCCGCCGAATCTTTCTTCTCCCCTGCAAAGCTGGATAATGTTAGGTTCAGGTTTACTTTCTTCTCCTCGACATTGCATCGGCCAGTTTTGGGATCATAGTAGTGCAGAAAATATCGGTGCTCCTAGTACGTATTCTCTTGAACGCTAGAAATGAAGGTTTTTTTTTTAAAAAAAAAAAGGATGGAGGGATACTTCTATCATTCTAATCCATGCGAAGTCCGTTTATTAATTCGTGGCCAGTTATTACAACTTGGGTTTTGCTCCTGGGATCTGTAGAGATTGCTCGAGAAACAGTATCAGGGAGGGAGACAGCTCCCAACATGTCATGTGGCATCCACTTGAATGGAAAAGGACGCCGTTCCTTTGATCATCAAAACAAATCAAGCCCCGCTAATCTCCCGCCATCCTCGCTCGCGAGACACCGCAAACCCAATGATTTCGTTTCGTTAGCGCGTTCGTTCTTTCTTTTTTATTTTTTTCTGTATCATGCAAGTCGATGCACAAAAACAGCTGTCTCTTCTGCAGTCTTCTTCGATGATTGGACAATGGACACTGCGTACGTGTCGGTGCAGTCTCAAATAAAGTCTGAACTCGCATCACACATCTGTAGTACAATTCATCCGTAGAGAGTTTCACGTAAAAAAACCGTGTGGGGTTACTGAACAAAGGCTGTGTTTAGATTCAAAGTTTGGATCCAAACTTCAGTCATTTTCCATCACATCAACCTGTCATACACATAACTTTTCAGCACATCATCTTCAATTTTAACCAAAATTTAAACTTTGGATCCAACTAAACACAGGGGGGTTTGATAATTCGCCGTAATGATCTTAACGCGAGCGCCATCACCGACTGCCATTGAAGAAGAGAAAACGCTTTGGCAAAGCTGGCTTCATGAGCTGTGCGTCCTTACGGCGAGGATTATTGATGAGTGGTAATTGTTCGCCGGTACAGGCAGCCCACTTCTTCTCGCCGCGCGTGTAGCTTTTTGCCCATGGAGGGCTCGGTTTATAAAAGTTGCTAGGATGTAAGAAAACATAATACTCGTGCAGCGTACTGTGTGGTCATCGCTTTATCGCCCACTGGCTGGTTGGTATTAACTGGTGCAATTAACGCGGTAGTTAAGTCAAACGATGCGCGGCCGCTCATCGGCCGGTTTTCGTTTGTAGAGCAGGTAGAATAGCTGGCTATACGCCAGCTGCAAACATATTTTAAGGAGATAAATAAAGAGAGAGAAAAGCAGCGGGCTACAGATTTGTAGTCAATTGTAACACGGACTCCAAGACGCAGTGTGTGCATGACAGGTGGGACCAGACATTAATAGTGTAGTATGTAACTATTGTATGGGTGAGCTGTTAGATTGGCTATAGATGAATTGGAGCTAGTAGTTGGCTATACTATTAAACTTGCTTTTACTGTGCCAGATTCTACCGCTAAGAGCAAGGCTAATAATACAGTTAATCTGTTGGCTATAAGGTCTTTATAACTTTCTCTCAATCCACCTATATAATAGTTAGCTCATTATAATTAATACATGGCCCACTTATCTCTCTCACAGAGTGTTTTGGTTCCTGTGTCCAAGTCGGCTATAAGTTTACAGTCCTCTTCTTCTCTCTCTTCTCTTCTCTCATCCACCTCAGCATTTAGCCTGCTTATAACCTACTATTATACTTGCTCTAAGAGTAGATAATGATAGCAGACTATAAGCAAGCTATAAACACATATTAAAGAGATAAATGAGGAGAGATAATAGCAGTGGGCTATAAATTTGTAGCCAGCTACAACACAAACTATAAGACGCAATGTGTGTATGACAAGGTGGGACCATATATTACCTGTGTAATATATGTTTATAGGTACTCCCTCCGTACTTGTAAAGGAAGTCGTTTTGGACAGCGACACGGTCTCCAAAATACAACTTTGACATCTTATCTCACTACTTAAAAAATAAGAGGTGCTTCCATCGTACGTCAAAAAAACCGGCCAAAAAACCGAGCTAGCGAGAAAAAAACCGGGTGAAAAACCGTAATTGTCCGATAAAGAAAGGACGAAAAAAATAATCCGATTCGGCAAAAAAAAAAAAACCAGACGAGCGAGAAAAAAACCACCGGCGAAAAAAACCAGTCGAAACCGTAATGGTCCGATCCAAAAAAAAGGAGAAAAAAAATAATCCGATTCCGTGCAAAAAAAGGCAAAAAAAATCTCCGTGAAAACAAAAAAAATTAGCGAAAAAAATAAAAAAAGTCCGACTCCTATCCGATTCCCTCTCAGAAACGAAAAAAAAGTCCGACTATAGATCCGATTCCCCTGAAAAATAAAAGGCGTCACTCCTTACTCCTTTCGGTTTCAATCTATACCGTGATATCTCTCACATCTTGGTGAAACAAAATGATGTGCCGGATTGAAGATCTGTTTACAAAAACGAAACATACAGGTTGAGAGCATTCCATTTTTATATTATTTTAATTTTTGGGTTTGTACTTTTGCTTTTGCATTTGAGTCCCTGTAATTTTTATATTTACATTTGAGTCCCTATAATCTTACAATAAGATACTTGAGGTCGTTTTTGATAAAAATAATAATAAAAGAGATAGAACAAAAGCAGAAAGGTGCATAAAAAGAAAAACAACAACAACAAAAGTTATGTTTCCTCTAAATCCTGTATTGGAAAAAAGCAAAAAAAAAAAAAGAACATTTGAAAAAAAAACAAGCAAAAAACGCGTGAGAAAATAATTGTAAAAAAAGGGCAAAAAACACACGAGAAAAGAAAAGCAAAAATGGGAGAAAAATATGGTTTTTGTTGTAAGTAAAAAAGCAAAAAAAAAAATGCTAAAAAAACTTTTAGAAAGAAATGCGCCATTTCTGAATGGTTTGAGAAAATCGCGCCTGAAAAAAACACCGTTTATAAAAAAACAAGCCGCTCATTAAAATACAAACATTGTCATTGACATGATTATTCATGAAAAACGTATATTATCATTAGAATTTTTTCACCCGTTGCAACGCACGGGCATTTTTGCTAGTTTCTATAGAAATATTTATCGAAAATTGATATATGTATACTTTTATGAAAGTATTTTTCAAGACAAATATATTCATATAATTTTTACATTTTCAAACTCAACAACTTGAGAGCTATTCATTATTTATATTCCCAAGGTTTGATTTAAACATGTCCTAAATGACTTTCTTTACGAGTACAGAGAGAATAACTATTGTATGAATTATCTATTTAATTGACTTTAAATGATTTAAAGATAGTACTAGATGGCTATTCTATTAGAGCAGGTACAATAGCAGGCTATTAGCCAGCTGTAAACATATTTTAATGAGATAAAAGATGAGAGAGAAGAGCAGCGGGCTACAGATCTGTAGCCAGCTGCAGCACGGACTCCAAGACGCAATGTGTGTATGACAGGTGGGATCATATATTAGTAGTATAGTAAGCAACTATTGTATGAATTAGCTATTAGATCGGCTATAGATGAATTGGAGCTAGTAGTGGACTGTACTATTAAACTTGCTCTTAAACTTGCTCTAACGGGCCTGTCAAATGCGATAGTGAAGATAGTAAAAGAAAATAAACAAAGGCACAAACGCAAGCCCAAACACAGAGGCTGAATCCAATGCGCGGCTCCTGAATATTGACATGCCTGGGACTCCGTGCTGCCTGCTGCTGTACATCATGGCCACCTGCGTCGGACGCACTTGTTTGCCCAAAACTATTGTCGTCCCGTCGTCCGAGTCGTGTGCCTCGTAGTAAACGTTAACGTGGCGGCGACGAATCCCGCGACGGAGCTATCCCGGCTCTCCGCTCCACGCCTCTACCTACCCATCTCGCGCGCGGGGACAGGCGATTTTACGGCGGAAAACGCCGTGGAGACCGACAGCCGCACGCACGCACGCACGCACGGCCGCACGCCGGGATCCGAGGATCCGAGGACGTGCGCGCCAGTCCGCCAGCCAGCCAGCCAGCCAAGTCACAGCCCACAGCCCCCTCGACTGTGACAAAAAAAGGCCTCCAACAGATACCCTAGAGCGAACCTAAAAATAACTCTCGCCCAAAACCGGTGACAATTGAACCAGGCCCCACGCCCACGCCGATGCCAATGACGGTGATTAGCCACTTTTCCTCATAATAAAAATAATTAATACTAGTAGGATTATGAAATGGAAGGTGTCTCAACCACTAATATAATGGCATTCCCTTAATAAAGAAAATTAAGAAGATGTCTTTCCCTTGTTAGCCGGACATGCGCTAGCTCGACTCGACATCAACCCAAGTCATGCGCTCTACGCTGCGCATGTGAGCGATCCCTATGCCTGTGGCCTGCCATCCATGGCTGTGCCTGTCCCCTCCATCGCCCATAAATACCACCCTCCATGGCACCCAACTACATAACATCATTCACCAACGACAACTAATACTCATCATCAGCAATGGCATCCTCCTCCCTCCTACTCGCCTGTGTCGTGGTGGCGGCCATGGTGTCTGCCGTCTCCTGCGGGCCACCCAAGGTGCCACCGGGCCCCAACATCACGGCATCCTACGGCGACAAGTGGCTGGAAGCTAGGGCCACCTGGTACGGTGCGCCCAAGGGTGCCGGCCCCAAGGACAACGGCGGCGCCTGCGGGTACAAGGATGTCGACAAGGCTCCCTTCCTCGGCATGAACTCCTGCGGCAACGACCCCATCTTCAAGGACGGCAAGGGCTGCGGCTCATGCTTCGAGATCAAGTGCTCCAAGCCGGAGGCCTGCTCCGACAAGCCCGCCCTTATCCACGTCACCGACATGAACGACGAGCCCATCGCTGCCTACCACTTCGACCTCTCCGGCCTTGCCTTCGGCGCCATGGCTAAGGATGGCAAGGACGAGGAGCTCCGTAAGGCCGGCATCATCGACACGCAGTTCCGCCGCGTCAAGTGCAAGTACCCTGCCGACACCAAGATCACCTTCCACATCGAGAAGGCCTCCAACCCCAACTACCTTGCACTGCTAGTCAAGTACGTCGCTGGTGATGGTGATGTCGTGGAGGTGGAAATCAAGGAGAAGGGCTCCGAGGAGTGGAAGGCGCTCAAGGAGTCATGGGGTGCCATCTGGAGGATAGACACCCCCAAGCCACTCAAGGGCCCCTTCTCCGTCCGCGTCACCACCGAGGGTGGCGAGAAGATCATTGCCGAGGACGCCATCCCTGATGGCTGGAAGGCCGACAGCGTGTACAAGTCCAACGTCCAGGCCAAGTGAGCATTTTAAGCAAGGAAGAAACCAACGTACGTACGATCCGGCGCGGCTGCCTATATATATTTGTGTTGCTGCATGCAGCATGCACACATATGGCACACACGAGATCGAGTGGATTTTTTTAATTTATAATGAAAGAATGAAATAACTAGCCGAGCTTGGATAGTAGAGCACATACATGCCAGCAATATAATGGTGTATGCTCTCCCAGCCAGACGGCCTTGTCATGCTATATTTAAAAGCACTACTTACGAGAGGTGGCGTAAATAACACGAGACGAAATTACCAACTTCAAAAACTAGCCCCCATCCGTCTATTCCATCTATATCAATTAGATTTATAATGTCTCATATTACATATATACCATTTATTTAGAACCTTAAGTAGTATTACCAAATCTAATCATCCATGCACGAATGCGAGCCATCATTGCAAAATACTGTCTACAAAATTTTGCTCATATGGCATCTTTACCATAAGTACATCTAGCTCATACGTCAACTTTTAACATAGCTAAATTCTCTGCATCGGATGCATCAAATTTCAAAGTGAACTTCAAAAGTAAGGGAGAAGTACGTGGATATAATCTAATATATCAAAACCTACCAAAGATGTCGAGTTCTAAACCTCACCTCCTATATGTTGATATCTTCTTGAGAGAATCATCGGTGTGGAGGACATGAGTACCGGATACCCACACGGACTGAATATTCGACTGAAGATAGGAAGTGGGCCATGATCGTGATATATGTAGTAGTATATAACCCGGTCACTGGAGTTACCTTGCATGCGAAGGCATGACATAGGACCCCGATTGGGTATTTCCTTGTATTGGTGAAGAAACTAAAGTCGTGCCTGCCTAACTATAACCTTGCCCCCAACCTATATAAGGGAAGCATAGAGCCTTACAAGGGTATAGCCAAAATACAAATAAAAAGTTGTATACTTAATTGGCCATAGCCGGCCCATGCGAGCAGGAGCAGCAACGCGCAGCTGCACCGGCCTACACGCGTGCATGCGCTCTTCTAGCGCACGCGTGCCCTTCCGACGCAGCTACACTAATTAGTGTTTTGATGCAAAATCAGTGTTACCTCTGAATAATTAGAGAAATAATCTGCGTTGAGTGCTATAGATTTATTTTTTTTACTTTTTTTTTTGCCGGGATGATCGAAGGAGGTCATCCGAATGTTATTAAAATAGAGGAAAAAAGAGTTACAAGAAAGTTTTTCATCGACAACTAGTTGTGGAGGAAGGATGTGCATCAAAGCGCACGCCTCGAAACCTCACACCAACTACACAAACATGAGCTATAGAGAGGAGAGTCGAACACCGAACTGGCCACCACTATGCGAGGTCAGTCACCACCAGGTCTACAACAACACCACAAGGCGGAAAACGACACCTTCACGAAAGTTGCGATGCCAAAAGACGCCGTCATCACCCGTCCAAAGGAATGAACATGGTTTTCACCTAGAGATCTTTGTCGAGGGAAGAGGGGTACCTCGACAATGCTCCTAGAAGAGTTACCATGCCCGAAGGCGTAGTCGCTATCGGCTCAGTGAATCACTAGGCTAGGCTTCGCATGGGACACTATGCACCCCTGACGCTATGGTACATTGCCCACCAACTCTAATACTACCATCTCAACATGTGTAACACGTGGCCTCCATCGCAACTGGTCAGTGGCCCTCCGCCGACCGACTTCCAGTCCAACCACCATCAAAACCACAACTTTGCCTCACCGCCAGCGCCCTCTACCCCGCAGCCACTACCCCTCACGCTGGGTTAGGCCTCCAATGCCCGCTGCCCACCAATCTTCCCGCAGAATCCTGCGAAGGAAAGCCTGAAAGTGGACGATGTCGCCTCGGCAGCCGAAGCCTTCCCATGTTAATGTACTGCGGCCCCCACCTACCTATAGAGCATCCCATAGAGAAGGGGAACATTTCCACAAGCAGAGAGGGTGCTCGGCCGACATCAAGCTAGGGAGACGACCCTACCCTGTCGCCAGTGCTCTCTACCCGGCAACCACTTTCCCGCGCGCTATCTCACGTCTCCTTCGCTCCGCCACCCACCAGCCTCCTTGTTGAATCCAGCCATGAAGAGCCCAGAGTTGGGCCACACTGCTTCGTTGGACCAAACCTTCCCCTGTTGTCAAGCCATCGCCTCCTCCCTCCACAAAGAGGGAAATGCCTGGCCAGTGTCAAAGGAGAGGACCCGCCATCATCTTCAAATCCGTCGCTGCATGCACGGTTAGCTAGCTTTCGCCCAAGGCCAACTACAGCACACATGCAAGCTAGCTAGCTCTTCTCACTGCTTGCTTGCTTTTCTTTTTTTCCCTCTAACTAGCTTATTAAGTCGCCTCTTCACGTGATTATAAACTATCTTGTTGTTAAATATGTTTACATGTTATTTATGGTTATGGATTTATCTTGATTTATATCCTTATGTTTGAATAAGTGTTTGTAGAGCATTAACGGGATTAATAATATTCTTCCAAAAAGGGACTAACAATATTATCATAATATTATATATTTACCGTAGGTACATACAAAATTAGTGTTTGAACAATAGGCTTGTAATTCGAAATGCTCAACACATCTTTTGACTGAATAAAATGATGAGTGCAAGAATCATGGTTAGGGTTTTTATTTGTCTTATATGCTGGCATTTCTCCTTTCTATCTTTGCAACTATAACTGCCTTCTCTTCGATGTTGCTTGAGTTGTGTCCTTCTAACCATCTCTATTGCTACATATATTTTGTAAATTTTTTTTATCACGCTTAATAGGTGTTCAAAGAGGAATTTTAGTTATAAATAAATAGATATATCTTGTAATAAGTAAATCTTACCGTGAACCAAAATTAGAGAATTTTGCTCATTGTCTCACGAAATTTCCTAAATTATGTGCCCGCCAAGAAGTGGAATGATCTAGTTTAAGATAATTATAAGCTGCTTGCGATGCTCTAGTATTCATTGTAGGTTTTTAAAAAAGGATGCCAAACAAAATCACAGATGTAAAGTGCTATACACAATAGTGTAATTTGGAAATTTATAAGGTCCTTGATATAAAAAGGTGAGTAATAATATGGGGGTATTTGCTCAAACACTTTTAATTTTCAGTGGAGCATAGGATAGAATATACTAAGATGAAAATGAAAAAAGTTCCAAGAGTCCGATGTCACGAGCAGGTGGCATTGGGAAATTTGGAGCTGTGAGCTGCACAACCCTCTTTCTAACCGGGAGTAGTCCACCGTCTTGGGCGTCGTCATGGCGGAGGCCGGCAGCAGGGAGAGCAGCACCCTTGCAACCTCGTGCATGGTCGGCCGGTCTGAAGGGTGCCTCTTGGTGCACAGAAGGGCGAGCTGGAAGGCCTTCCTGACCAGTCCCATGTCCGTGCACGTCACTGACACCTCCGAGTCCACTGCCTCCATGACTGTGTTGTCATCAGCTTTGGAGAGTATCTGAACGTTGACACAAGATCTTGTCATACAAATCATCCATTGGATCATGCTAGAAAAGTTCTAGAATTGGTGATAATTTTGCACAATGTGAAGAGAGGATGGAGTGGAACTGTGGAAGTGGGGTGGCTTACCAATTGATGCAAGTTCGATTCGTTGTCGACGGCCTTCTTCCCTGTGAGCAATTCCAGAAGGACGATGCCGAAGCTGTACACATCAGATTTCTCATTGAGCCTGGAAGTCCTGGCATACTCCGGATCAATGTAGCCGATGGTTCCTAGCACATAAGTGGAGGCATGGGACTTGGCAGAGGGGACACATTTGGCTATGCCGAAATCTGAGAGGTGCGCTTCGAAGTTCTCGTCGAGCAGGATGTTGGAGGACTTGACATCTCTGTGGATTATGCGAGGGTTGCAGTCATGGTGGAGATAGGCCAGCCCTTGTGCAGCTCCGACCGCGATCCTCAGTCTTGTGTCCCAGTTGAGCTTCACTTTCTTTGATGGACCTGAAAAGGATCATATATAGATCATAAGGGAGATGCATAATGATAACAAATTATCCATGAGCCAAAGGTTTCAAGTCCTAACCGTGGAGAAGATCCCACAAGGAACCATTTTCCATGTAATCATAGAAGAGCAAGTTTCCATGTGGAGATAGCGAGAAGCCATGGAGGCTGACAAGATTCCTGTGCCGGATGCTGCCAATTGTCTCTAGTTCTGTTTCAAACTCTCGGAGGCTATGGTTATACTGACTGTAAAGCCGCTTGACAGCAATGGCCTTGCCGCTCTTGAGTTCACATTTGTAGACAGTGCTTGAGGCGCCATAGCCAATGATGTATTTCTCGCTCAAATTCTCTGTCAGCCTCATGATGTCCTCGTAAGTATGGATAGCCATGTCCATCTGGAGAACAACTAGCTTTGGAGGTCCTGAATATGATTAAGAAAAGGTTAAGATGAATTCCATTATGCCAGGATACTTGCTGTTAATTTCATCGACGACAACTTGAGGGATGAGATATAGCACACACACCTTGCACTGGCTTATCAGATCCTTTGACAAGTGGCTGTGGTTGATTTGTTTTATATATAGCCAACAGCAGAACGCAAAGCAATATGATAAAGCCTAAGATAATGCAAGCAATTGCTGTCTTTGAAATATTAACTGCAATACAAATTAAGCGAAAATGTGTTTAGCAGAAAAGCCAATGGAGTGAAAAGTTACGAGGGGTTAGCTTAATATTGTCTGATACCTCTTTGTCCATGAGAGTGTCCACAGCTGGAATCTTGGCAGTAAACATGCAGAAGTGGATTACCCAAGAAGCTGCATTTATGTACTGGTTGCTATCAGAAATTAGAAGATACTAATAGAAGGATAACAGAGATTGTGTATGGTCCCATCTAATACCTTTCCATTGGGAATTTTGAGAAGTTCTTTGCCAACGGGACATGTCCAGATAAATTGTTGTATGACAAATTCCTGAAATGCACTTAAGGATAAATAATCCTGCCCAAGTTATCACCGGTATACAATGCTACAGAGCAGAGCTTGCACACAAAACTTACAGGGTATTTAAGCTGAAGCAGTTGGCCAATTGAGCAGGGATCTCCCCAACCAAATTGTTGTTGTTAAGAATCCTGCATGATAACACCATAGCTCAGTAAAATATTTAGGTGATTTTCGATCTCACACGCATAATATAAATTTATGATGATATACAACTCACAGGCTATCAAGGTTCTGAAGTTGTCCAAGTTCCTCAGGCAGACTACCAGATAAGTTGTTGTTGGACATATCACTGAGAATTTAAATTTTGGTTCAGCTGAATCATGATGATAGGATGGCTTCCAACAGATAATAGTTAGTTACATGTGTCTCAAGGGAACACACTTACATTACTTGGACGCTTCTCAAGTTTCCAAACTCAGCAGGAACTGACCCATCAAGATGGTTCTTACTCAAATTCCTGCAGTCAAAGCATAACCATTTAGGCATCAAGTAATAATGGCCATATGAAATAAGTTAAGGTTTTTTCATTAAAAATAATATGGTTTCTAGGAGGTTGGTCTGCAACATACAGTTCAAGAAGGTGCTCTAGATCACCAATAGTAGCAGGAACTGGTCCAGAGAATTCATTGTAGGAAAGATCCCTGTTCAAAAAAAATAAAGGAACATCATTTAGGACAGCCCACAAGTCTTTTAGCACCAGGTAAATAATTATAGCTAAAGTTTCTACTTACAGTGTGTCCAAGTTGATGATGTGGCCAAGCTCAGAAGGAATATTGCCTTTGAAATTGTTTGAAGATAGGTTCCTGTTTTTTTTTAAAATGTATTTTAAGCAAGGAAAACATTAGGTGAAATACAATCAAGTGAATTAAACAATAACTATAAGCATACTGCAACAAATACAATTACTCACAAGTAAGTCAGACTCTCCAACTTCTGGAAACCAGCAGGGATAGAACCATTTAGCTTATTGCCATAAACATTGCTGAGAGGCAAAAGAAACATGCTTAATCATGTGGAGTAAAAATTGCTCTGTTAACTTATAAGTTGACTTAGTACTGGCGAACTTACAATTTGTTTAGAGCAGTGCAAGAACTGATGTTTGCAGGAATAGGACCTTGAAGATTGTTGTTGGCAAGATTTCTGCATGCATAATTTGGTCAACAATTGCACAGAATAAAATAAAGCATACTACGTAATTCGTAGACATGATAAAATTTCTTACAGTTCAAAAAGCTCTTCAAGTTTGCCAAGCTCAGCTGGAATTGTGCCCACCAATTCATTATCATTTAGTTGTCTGCATGGAAAAATTTCTGAACATCTTATAGTGTTCCACACCAACTGGAGCACAACAATATCTGCATAACATATAATCACTTACAGGTAGCTAAGTTTACTCATGTTCCCAAGCTCCGGCGGTATGACTCCAGTAAGTTTGTTCCCATGTAAATATCTGAAGGAAAAGGTGACAGTAGGTGTTAGAGAAGAGAAGAAAGCAATCTCAGTGAAAAAATGAACCTAAAAACTGATTGGAAAGGGTTAGATGGATGCAAGATCAGAAGAAGGAAGCGTGGTGGTCTTATACTGGAAGATAAGATCGCAACACTCACTGGATTATGGCAAGAAATTATCCACATATCCCCAAAAATAGTGTGAATTAATTCGGATTGATATGGTACTAGCTAGCATATCTTTTTGCTTTTAATCGTGTCCATCTCTAGGAGCTTCACCGTGTGGATGAGCTAGCAATAGCTAGCAAACATTAACTTGCTAGATCATAACCTATTGTCTGATTTATCTGAATAAATTTCACGCGATGACCTTTTGGAATTTAAGTGTTTTCCTAATAAAAATTATTTTGATCTTTATTTGACTAATTATATTTTAATGAATAAATTGAAATAAAAATAACTTTAATTTGACTAACTAAATTTAATGTTTAATTCTTTTACCCGTTTTCATTTGTTTCTTCTTCTTTTTTTGTTTTTCCTCGAAGATCAATTAGGTTGAGTTTAGTGATAAAGTTAAATTTTTTGAATTCCTTTTGTTTAGAAATTTTCCATGATATAATCAATTTCAGAAAATTGGCACAAATTGTCCCTTTTTCTGTTTTATCTTGTTTTGTGTCACATGGACATTAGAAATTAGGCATGCTTTGAGGTTAGTACAAACTTGTGTCAGTTTATAGGCCCCTAAGTGGGTTTTGTGATAATTGAAGATAAAGCAGTTTAGGGAATAATGATAATTAGTATATCAACAGGTGACGCTTTATGACCGTAAAACAAATCAACTTCTTGTTATTTTTTCTTATGTTCAACAGAAATTGATCCATGAGCATATGGATATTGTTGTACGTGTGACCCGAGAATATTCTAGGATATCCGGAACCTAAAGTGTACTTATTCCTAATCGATTGTTCAGGTTGAAATTTTTGGAAAGGATGTAAGAGGTAGAACCAGGTTGAGAGGGTCCTCCAGTCAAGGTTTAATGTGACTTCTTCTGAACGATTACATCCTAATACTGGTTTGCTACTGGCATACGATTAATTCACTGCAAGAAGATGAACACCAACATTCCAATACAAACCATCGCACAAGGGTTAACGTGGCTGACTGTTGACGCGAAAAACACGCACGGGCCTGAGAGATCTGCTTAATTCTAGTGCCGGTCCAAAGAAATTGCCTTGGGGTTCTGAGCGTGCCAGCTGGTTTGATCCTGCAACGAACAAGATAGAAAAAAGACAAAGAGTTAAATCCATCAACGATAGCCGATCGGCTGGATTGCCGATGACGTATCGTCCGAACCCATTCCGAAGTAACTTGCATCAGATCGGCAAAGGTAGATAAAACTTGTAGATTGTTAGGTCTACTCGATCGGCTGTAGATGTTAACGATACGCAATCCATCCGATGGAACACGCTTAGATCGAGTGATTGGGATAGATCGGTCATCGCACCGAGATAGTATAAATCACTCAATATCTAAATGTGCCCCAAAGTAGGGATTATGTATGCTCACAGCATATCCGATAGGGCAATCTAACGTGCATCGGCTAGTACTCCGATACCACCTTATACCAAGATATCACCACAGATGAAATATACAAAACTGAGATCAATCTAACAAGCAGGGTGAACTAGCAGACTGATAGGAAGCTTAATATATTTTAAATAGATGAGATCTTGATATAAAGGGAAGATTTAGACAATCCAAAACCAAGTAGGGAATCAAAGACGGCTAAATCAGGTAAGATCGGCTGAAACCCCGATGCTATCTTTATTAGTAATCAAAGAAAGAGCTAGATACACGTTTCAAGACAATACTTAACATATCGAACCTAACCGATGCAGCATTAAGCGTGATAAGAAACATAAGATCTAAGCAAATCGATGAAAACTCATTCAAGATGGTAGATACACCGCATAGTCTTGCTTGGTATCGAAGCCTAAACCTATCGGCTATTTTCGATGATAGAGGCTTGCCGATGAAGTTTAGATGACGAGACCAATCTAGATTATGCGGTATATATGATAACTCAGCGATTTACATGGACATGATTAGAGTGTCATAAAGATGTAAGAACTAATCCTGAGAACGCAAATCGCCATAACAAGCTTTACCTCTTCGTCGGAGATCGAAACCCGATGCAGCCCAACTCAAAAGCAAAAACTCGTCGAAACAATGAAAATAGAAAAGGGTGGCGATGCGCCGAAGTATTGTTGAACTGTCGTCACTTGATTACAAGGTATCGGGTCATATTTATACCCGAAGTACATAATATGTCCTTGCTGGACATGACTCTTATCTCTAACATAATTTAAAATACGAAAAAGTCCTTTAGGTGGACTCTTACCAAACATATCTCTAAGGAAACAGAAAATGTCCTAATTAATAGATACAATTGTCCTTCTTTAGGACTCCAATCCTCGCATGGCAATGACTATGAAGTGCTTTGACTAATCCTATTGACAAATGTGGGACCGCCTTTTTCGAGTCTCTTAGCATCAGCTTGACTCCGTCAGATTTGGTGCTAGCCGATATGCGGCAGCCGATACTGCCTGTAGCCGATTCATGCGGCAGCCGATGTTGTTCGTAGCCGATGCATACTCTGCCTTCTCGAACGAAATCTCTCCAAATCAGCTTTGACCCCAGCTTTGAATCCGGCCCATGGCATTGCCAAATTTGGTCGTTAACACTGACTTTGAAGGATGGGGCTATCACCACCCAAATGACTACATTCTTCATTTCCTTTGGAGATCTTCCTAGATATAACTGTGCCCAAGAACTACACCAACTCAAATAATTACCGCTTGACTTAGTTGCAAACATAGCATATGTAAATGAAACTAAATAAAATAATGGAATGAGAAGAGTATGCATGCAAAGAAGACCAAAATGACTACTCCTAGCATGGCCGCATCTCTAAGGAGAAGATTAGAAGATGAACCAACATCACTGACTCCTCCTTTGAACTTCCCTTTGAAAGGGCATCTAGACCCCTAGAGAGTTTTGGTGGCTAGATGATGAGGAAAAGGAGGGGACTAACATGCAGAAGTACAGGAATTAGCCCCTATAATGCTTGAATGACACAAGGATATCCCAATAAACAAAACCAAGTAGCAATAGTGCCCGAATAAATTTAATTTTGCTCTTTGAGTTATAGGAAGGAAAATGTACAGGCCTCGCCGAATAGCTAGGCTTACAAAGCTTCGGCGCATGGGTCCACGAATGACCATCCTTGCACAGGAAAGGTATATGGTAGTAAGAGAAGATGCAATAACAATGCCTCCAAGAAGGGGAACGACACCTAATGGCGCTGCCGTCGTCAAGCCAACCAAAGGCCAGCAAAGGCTTTCACCAGCGTCATCCAAAACCACACAACTCACCTGCAAAACATACATCGCCGGACTGCCACATCGTCCCTCTAACCGCCAAGCCTAGGGCCTAGCCCACCACCCACAGCTCAGGCAGGCTCACGACCGCCATGCCACTGCCATCCTCTGATACATGGGTTGATCAAGCATGACCCGTCACCACAAGCGCCTGCAGCGCCGCCGACCCGACCAGATCCGGCCAAGGTGGCCATGGATCCGGCCGTCGAAGCTCAGCCAGCTGTTGCCATCATCACCATGAGAACCTGCACTCCGCTGCGCCGCCACCAAGATTCTCTCTCGCAACCGTCGGTGGGCGTAGCAGGCGTCCATCACTATCTCTGCGCCGACGAGGGCACGCACCCCCCCCCCTCCTGCCTCCGTCGCAGCACTAGGTTCCCGCCTCCGTCGCACGTGCCCAGCTCACTCCTCCATCGCGGGCCTCCCGTAGCCGTCCCCGCGCTGGCAAGGGCGCGCCGGTCCCCACCTCGCCTTGGCAGCCCGGCGTCGTCCTTCCGGCCGGGAGCTGGACGTCGTCGCTGGCGCCATGCCTCCGGTCTCTGGCCCAGATCCAGCGTTGCTTTGGCCGGCTCCACCTTTTGGTCCTCTGCGCAGGAACCGGGGGTGACCGCCGCCCCCGTCCTCGCGAGCCGCCAGCTTTGCTGGCCACTCGCTCAGGCGGCGACGAGGCAGAGAGGAGAGGTGGAGAGGGGTGGCGGCGGTGGCTAGATTTCCGCCGCCCGAGTCGCCCATGCGGGAGGCGACGCGGGGGCTCCGAGTATCATTCTATCAACAAATCACATTTACATTACAAAGAAACATTTACCTACAATTGGCAAAGCATTAAAAATGACAAATCTATTAATCAGTCTTGCTCACTTGCCAATATATACCACTATAACGTATATATTATTTACCCCAATTTCATCTTATTTTTTATGATTTACAACGATCAACATTGATCACTAATCGGCCAGAGATTCAAATAAATTGAATGGCTACATGTATATCTACTACCTCCATTTCAGAATATAGCAACATAAAACATAATGGAAGTATGGAACACATTACTTCGAATTTGGACATGTTCCATGTCGAGATTTGTAGTATTAGGATGTGTCATATCTATTCTACGTTGCTATATTTTGAGACGGAGGGAGTACATCTCATGGCTTAAATAGCTCCAACATACATGAATTAGTGTCCTACCATTTTAGTGTTTTCGTCATGCATGAGATGTGTTCTTTATGGCTTCACCCCTCAAACATTTCTAGGAGTTGTGACTCTAGATGCTCGACACGGTCATATGAAGGCTTATGTTTCTTCTCTAATTGTTGTCGAAACAGAGGGATAACCTTTTGTATAATTGCCTCACGCAGCTTCTGACGGATCAGAGGGTCACTGACCTTCCATGTCGTCTGCATACTGTATATCTTATCCAAAGAAGAAATAAACTCATCAAACAAATGATTGGACCACAAAATTACTGAGACTAATGTTTTCTTTTCAAACAATGATGACATGACTGGTTCCCAAGAATCTTCCATATAACCTGTGATAAGCTGAGTGAGTTGTTCCTGGCGTTGGATAAGCCAACTTTGTCCAAGAATCAGTCCCAAATCATTAAATTTCTTAGCCTGCTCAAGCATGAAGTGTACATTATTCAAAAGGAACAACTGTTGCTGCCCTTGAAGTGTCAAAGTCCTAGAGTTCATCACCAACATGAACTCCAAAGCCGAGATCAATTGTGTCACTAGTTCAACAAATGCATTTGGGCTACCCTCTAGCATAAGATAAACTGTATCCTTTTGTTCAACTAAAGATCCAATATAATCCATGGTATGTCGAGTAACACGATGAACACCCACATCATCCATGACCAAACGTTGTGATTTCACAAAATTGTTTAGGTCCACAAAGAGATCGAGCACCAAAGCCGATGATCGATCGATTAGACGTCCAAACTCTACAAGAACAGTGTGCTCAGTTTGCCCTAGGAACAATAACAAGAGCACTGGCATCTCATCCTTCAGTGCTCTGTACATTATGACTAACTTCAGTATCATCTGCATAACAAGGGTTGTTTCTGCACCGCTCGTGAGTAAGTTATCCTTATCTGCGTTCTTCCAATTGCATATTAATGAACTACCAAAAGCAAGCAACTTCATGATGGATTTGGTTGCAATTACCATGAAGTAATCATCCTTGAATGAATTGAATGCACCAAAGTTTTGTTCGAGCAACTGTCGTTGCATATTAGTGAGAACATTGATAATGATTCTCATTGCCGATACCCAACCATTCACTAACATTTCAACGGATTCATTCATATGACTTCCCAAGATGTTCTCTATGTCAGGAATTTCGGAACGCCTGTTTGGTAGGTAATGCGTAAGAGTGGCAAAACAAAATAAGTCAGGTTATTATATATATTAGCAGGTACTGAGAAAAATTCATTACTTGCTACTAGAAAATAATAAAATGGAAATGTAATTAGTGTGATGAGGCATGCTACAAAATCGAGGAAAATGCTTGTAATCGGCCGTCCGACCGAGACAGAAAAATCGGACACCACATCGACGCCTCCCACACTGTCTACATGCTAACTCTAGAAAGATTTGAATCCGCCAACTGATACGGCAAGTTTCTCGGGTGCTTCTATCTGCAATCAACTAACTGCTAACTCAATTGTCTTAACTATTCATTCCAACCATGCATATGCATGTGTCAATCTTCAAAATATTTTTTCTCCTAAACTAATTATCCGATCTAAAATCCGATTACACCATTGTATTTGTTGGAATTAAATCATTATAACAAGATATCACATAATTATATTCCGATTAAAGAAAAATATAAGTTTCAAACTATTAATAGTTCATGTTTCATACGTTATATCGATATGTTTCAGTGTCTGTTTTTACTGTGTTTCATAAAATTTTCGAAAATAGTTGCCACTTCCCTCCATCAATGCTTGCATATGCATGCATTTTAGCGGTCTTTAAAATGATTTTTCTTCTAAACTACTTATCCAATCTATGATTCGATCACACCGTTGTATTCGTTGTAATTAAATCTTTACAACAAGATATCACACGATTATATTTTGATGAAAGAAAAATATATGTTTCAATCTATTAACTCTCGTTGTTTCATAAGTGATAGCAACATGTTTTAACGTGTATCTTCATTGTGTTTCATAAAATTTTTAAACGTTTCAGTTGCTGTTTTTTGTTTCACCATATATAAATTAATGTTTCACTTGTTGGTCAGCTGCAACATTTTAACCATCCGATATTTTTTTAGATATCAGACGTCCGATTAGAGTAGTATTCTCCTAAAATCGACACTAAAGATGATGTGCAGTAGACCTTCCCCTCGTTCTGTAGCCATATTTTTCTATTAGGTAACTTCTTGTCCAACTAGAACTCGGGAACTTCATGTGAGATATGGGTAGATAAGAGCTTGCCTTCTCTGGATTGGAGCCTCAATCTTTTCTTTCCGAGGAACATGGTTTTAAATCTCCTGCTAGATGTTTAAGAAAGATTCTAGCTATTTTAGCAAAACCGCTCATCTTTGGCTTCAAAAAGTTTCCCAAATATGTTTTTTTTAGCAAAACTGGTCATCTTTGGCTTCAACTTCACGTTGTCGCCAGCTAAACGATAATTGACAGTTGCCGCGTCGTTGATCATGGCCAATTGTTTTATCTGAAAAATGGTTACAGGAACAAGTATTGGTTGCTTGCTAAAAAATATTTTCCCAAACTAAAACGTAACTTTTCATAAAGTACATCACCAAAATAATCATGATGTAGCAAAGTGTAGCTCAATTAGTTAATTAGTTATGTTACTTGTGGTTGAATTAGTCCACCCGATATAACACTACTAAAAAACGATTTTCCTGGATGAGACCCTCGTTAGGTTCCCAATGGTTCTTAACTGACCACGCCTGCAAAAATCAACCTTCATTTTCGCATCCGGCTCCTTAAGACCCGCACGCCAAAATCAATTTTTGCAGGCGGGCCTCTTAACAGACCCGCACGGAAAAATAATCTATCTTCCCAGGCGGGCCACTTAAGAGGCATGTAAAAAATATATATTTTCGCATGCGGACCTCTTAAGAGGTCCGCCTGCAAGTCTAATCATCCACTTTCATGGGCCCACACGTCAGTGACCACGTCCCTCTGACTTTACATCAGAGGAGCCTCTTCCATCTTCTCCTCTCATTCTCGCTCCCCGATGGTGGGCGGCGACCGGCAATTCGCTCGGGGAGCGGCGGCGGCAGGCGGGAGCTACGCAGGCTCAGGAGCGGCG
>WNHE01000864.1:80632-94903 GCA_009805545.1 Oryza longistaminata
CCGCCTCGTCGCCCATCGCCCGTCGCCGGCCGCCGGTCTCCCACGCTCCCCCACCGGCCGGCTGCCCTGTGTTAGAGTCATATTAGTATTGGGTTCGGTCTCCTAATTATCTCCCGATTCTGTTTCTATAAGTCGGTTAGAGATATGGGTCCACCGTCCCTATATATGTACTCTATTCGTGATTAATCTATTATCGCGTTTTCCTCTATACGCTTTCACCCTACGTGGGGAGGGGAAGAAGGAGGGAGGAAAGAGATAAGAGGAGAGAGGAAGAGAGGTGAGGGAAGAGGGGCTGACATGTGGGACCCACGTGGGTCCCACGCTGAGTCAGCTGCCACGTTGGATAAAACCGGAGTCAAAACCGCCTAGGGATCTAATTTGCACCGGTTTTATAAGTTGAGGGACGCGTTGTATCCGGTTTTACGGTTGGAGGACGATTTTATAATTGGATGACAAATTGAGGGACCTTGGGTGCACTTTTTCCGCAAAGAAACGATCTCCGTGACTCTGCCCAAGGAAGCATGCCTCCCAGTTTGTCTATTGGGCCAAAAGAAGCCCATGTCGTGGCCCAACTTAGCAGGTTTTCATCCGTAACCAGAAACGACCCACACGCAGACACGCCGCATCCTGCAACACCATCTGATGCGCTGAGCTCGAGCTTCTCGCAACGGCCGCCTCTTCCTCTTCCAGGTCATGCTGATCAACGCCGCGCGCAGGTGCTCCCTTCAACTCTCTTTCCCTCTCCCCACGTTTTCCTCTCCCTTCGGTTTCCCCAATTTATTCCGAGCAATCATTATAAGAGGGAAGTCGAGCAGTTAACGAGCGATGTGTAACCAATGTGCGATAAATTTGAGAAATACTCGGAAAGGCAAATCATGCGTGGAAATTGCAAGGAATGAGTTGTCCCCGCGCGTTGCTGCGGGAAAACTTATCCTAAGCTGCAAAAAATAGAGAAAAAACATAAAATATCTCAACATGGCAAGTATATAACTGATGAAATTGCATGCATCCAAATAATTGGCATGTGTATGTACAGCGTGAATAGAGAGAGTTTTTTTTAGATAAGTCAATGAATAGAGATATTGATCAGTCCATGTAATGGTCTAATCTGTTTTCGGAGTGCGGATCAACATCGAGCAAACATGTGCTAACAGAACGTAATTTGCATTTTCTGCAGAACAAATGTTATGAGAGGTGAAGAGAGTTGTCATAAACCAGAGTTGAAGGAATGAGTTGTGTTGAGCACAAAAGGCAGGAATTTGAAACCAAACAAAAATAAGGGGTAAGATGCTGGAGCCTGGAAGGAGTGCAAGACCGGGGATGTGGTCACGGTGGAACTTGATAACTGCGTCATGATCAACCACACATCCGGCAAGCAGTACAAGCTGAAGCCTATCGGCGATGCCGGGCCGGTTATTGAGGCAGGCGGGATCTTTGCCTATGCCCGGAAGACCGGAATGATCGCATCCAAGTCTGCGTGAGGGAAAGGTAGGACATTTCAATCGTCATATTAATTTTGTTCTAATTCCTATTAAGCAACAAAATTTCATCTTTTATTACTGATTTCTATTATGTAAGTTCTGCTACTATAACCCCAGGATTGATCGATAACAGGAGTAACAGTTGGGGAGCAACAGATTTATGCATGTTGTTCTCCAACTGCATTTGGTAGTTTCCAGCTCTAGCGCAATAGCACCTATTGCAATATACTATATCTAGGTAACCTGGTTTAGGGTACAATAGTTGTGTGATTTTAAATATTATTGTTCTCTGAGAAATTTTGTTCCATGATACTAATCTAGTGTATAATATGTAGCCTATTAAGTACTGGGTAATCACCACACATTGGAAGTACTGCAGTGTTGGAATGAAAAATATGTACATTTATGTATAGCACACTTTGCTGTTGTACTGTATGTTGCTCTTGGAATAGTTTGCTGATGTCCATCTTTAAGCAATTGATTTGATTTGATACTACATTTCTGGCTGCTCTGAGTGTTCTACTATGCTGGTGATTGTCTGATGAGCTAGTTTTTCTACTCATTTTGAAATAATGCTTGGCTGAAATTTCATACATTGAAAAGTGAAACTTGAAACCCTAGTCATGCAGTGTTTAAATTGATGCATTGTTGATAGTCCATTTCTGAGAGCTGTGGCTTCCCAGAGGCTAAGAGCAAACAGATAGGGCTTAAATTTTACTAGTACATGATGCAGAGCATTTCAGATCAAGTTTCTCTCTGTGTCTTTGCTTTATCATTAAACACAACCCAATTACCAAACAGTTCCATCCCTTACAGTAGTTTGAAAGTGAATAAGTGATGTCTGCCCTTCATCCAAACTGTATCAAGATAATCCTTCTATGGCTCAAACTACATGGGTTCTCTTCCCCTATTGAACCTGGGGTTAATTGGATCCATGCCATTGCAAATTTGCCTATTCAGAAAAATACCATTACAATTCGTCTATTTATAGCCGTGCCATTGAAATTTTACAAAATTAGAACCATGACACTGCTGTCATGTTTTCCATCCATCTCCTTTCTTTTCCGTCTTCTTCCTTCTTTCTCCCGTCTTCTTCTCTATGAGCAGGAGCAGATTTTTTCGCAAACAGGAGGAGATGCTTTCTGTGAAAACAAATTACATTCGCAAGCTGAATTACAGAGGAACGGACTTGTTTGTTCTGCTGATCAGGCAGCCTTGGGCAGCCGGATAGTTGTGGCCGCGACGACGGCAGTGAATCTGTAGTTCTCTGAGAAATTTAGTGCTAAATCTGTAGTTTTGTGATACATCTTCTTAAATCTGTAGTTTTGTGATAATTTGACCAAAGTATCTGTAGTTTTGTGAAATTTACTCATTATACAATGACTACTTAGAAAAACGTATGTGCACTCTATTTAGAAAAACATATGTACACTCTATTTGTTTTAGGCGCAGGTTTGTAATAGTTAAATGTGTTTTTTCTCTCTATTGCAAATATTGATACATGTATGATTCATTATTTGTTATTGTGCATGCATGTTTAGTATTAGACAACCTTTTTTTACACATAGTGCATGATGTGGAAGCACATGATGATTATTTTGTAAAAGAAATGTACCCGGTACACTTGGATTATCATGTTTGTAAAATAATAAAGCAATATTCCAAATGTTGAGTTATGCATTGGAGTAGTAGCAGATGTGATAGAAAATTATGTTCATATTGGATAAAGTACTACTATAGAGAATCTAAAATGGTTGGTCAAGCTATTGGCAAAGTTTTCAGTGAGGGGGTATTCGTAGACACCAACCGAGAATGACATAGCGAGATTACTTAGAGTTGGGCAAGAAAAAAAATCCATGAATGTTGGACTCTATAGATTGTATGTATTATGCACGAACTAGAAGAATCGCCCCGCTGCATGGGAAAGTATGTAGCATGGGCATGTGCGAGAGCCTACTGTAATTCTAGAAGCCATTGCCTCACATGACCTATGGATTTGGCATGCTTTCTTTGGTTTACCCAGGTCTTATAATCATATTATTGTTCTTCAATAGACAATGTTGTTTGAAAAGCTACTTGAAGGCGAGGTTCCTAAAGTCAACTGTACTAGCTTTTAGTTGTGCAAGGACTAAGGAGATACTCTCAAATAGGTGACCGTTGTTCATTATTATAGTTATGCATGTTGATGATATAATTAACTTTAGAAGATTTGCCTTCAGCAAGCTTTGCAAAACACCGCAACCATTGAAAAAAAATTAATATCATTGTGAGATCAGGGTAAACCAAAAAAGCATGCCAAAACTATAGGTCATGCACGGCACCAGCTTCTAAAATAATAGTAGGCTCCCACACATGCGCACCGTACATACCTTGCCATGCAGCAAAGCAATTATCCTACTTTAGTGCATACAATATATAGAGCCCAACATTGCTAGAAATATTTCGCCTTCCCCAATTGCAAGTAATCTAGCTATGTTATTTTCATTTAGTGTCCTCGATCAAATACTCTCGGAAAACTTCACTTATAGCTTGACTAGCCAATAATCTAGCTATGCTAGCTATTCTCCTTTTGTGTTCTCAAATACTCCTCTTCGAAAACTTCTATAGCTTTAACTAGCCATTTTAGACTTCCTGTAGTAGTACTTCCTCCAATATGAACATATTCATCTATGACAAGTGGTCAAAAGACAGCTTGATTGAATCCTGCAGAAAGTGGTTTCATGTGTTTATGCATGTGAGCATCATCTTCTCGGCACATGGTCGACCATTATATTTCTTCATATATGCATGCCACTAGATCTATGTATATGGAAGAGTGAACTGTCACAACCAGAAGCCGTATAGTACTGTCCTAGCTATCTTGCAGACCGATAATTAGAAGAGTGTTGGTACGGATTAAATTTTAAAAATTTCAGAATTTTGTCAATATATCGTATTGCTTCTTTTATTACTGACGTTAAAATACAATAAATATATCAACTTTGAGCCTTCGAAAAATTAGGAGTGGATATAGACCTTAGACAATGTGGGCCACGATTCGAAGTCTAGGATGAAAGCTAGGCTCATTATTGAAGATTTTGATTTTTTTTCATCATATAAATTTATTATATTGGGTCAAAGCATCCGTGAGGCAGCTCAGGTCTGGGCCGTTTTCTGGATCCGCCCCTGGATCCTAACATGAGTGAAGCTCTATTACTCCCTCTGTCCCATAATATAAGGGATTTTGAGTTTTTGCTTGCACTGTTTGACCACTCATCTTATTCAAAAAAAATTTAGAATTATTATTTATTTTTTTGTGACTTACTTTATTATCCAAAGTATTTTAAGCACAACTTTTCATTTTTTATATTTGCACAAATTTTTTGAATAAGATGAGTGGTCAAACAATGCAAACAAAAACTCAAAATCCTTTATATTATAGGACGGAGGGAGTATTTAACATGGTGAACTTTGAATTAAAATATTGTTTTACTTGAGGATTTTAAAATTTTGTTCGGGTCGGCTGACCTTAGGTGATGTAGTGGTGCACCCAATCCATCGAATTTATATTTTAGATGATTTGCCACTAATATATACCAATTTTAGGAGTATATATGCCCATATGTATTTCACATTTAAGGCTAACTCATGGAGTCCGAAGGAAATATCCTTTTGTTTTCTAAAATAGAGCGATCCGATGACCTAAATTTATCCTAATTCATAAGTATGAAGAAGATATGTCACAGAAACAATCGATCTATCCCAGCTCTAACGACTCCATGATTTTTTTTTTTTTTTTGGAGACACGCATAATTTTCTCAAAACTCAAGAACCTGAAACTCCTGTACGTTCAAGAACAGAGCCACAATTGTCACGTTCATTTTGTTTTCATATGCTCAACATTAAACAAGTTTTTGTACTTGTAGGCGATCACCAGATAACGATTTTACAGGAAAAATACCTGATTATATTGGGAGCTTGACTAATTTGGAAGATCTGTAAGATTAATTATTAACTTTTTAACACATCAATGATTTTATCCTATTCACAAGACAAGTGGAATTACAGTAGAAATTTTCTGCATGTGTTGTTTTTGATTGAATTCGAACTGTAGCATGTTTTTTTCTTTTCAGTCATCACGCTGAAACGAAATGTGCATATCTGTATGCCATTACTCTGCTGGTCCCAATAGTATCTTAATATGTAGAGGCTATTTTTTTTCTAATATTCAAATAAACTTGGCATTTTCGTACTTTCTTCTTAAATTATGAACTCACAGGGCTTTCCAAGGAAATTCTTTTGAAGGACCAATTCCGGCAAGTTTGTCTAATTTAACCAAATTGACAACTTTGTAAGTACTTTGTTCTAGATCTATGGCGACATTGCCATCCTCTC
The DNA here is from genome assembly GCA_009805545.1 of Oryza longistaminata. Classification (NCBI taxonomy): domain Eukaryota; kingdom Viridiplantae; phylum Streptophyta; class Magnoliopsida; order Poales; family Poaceae; genus Oryza; species Oryza longistaminata. The sequence goes on from WNHE01000864.1 coordinate 86,488, forward strand.
TTGTCATGATGACTAATTTACTAAACACAAATGAGCAGGCGGATTGGTGATATTGTAAATGGGAGCTCTTCATTGGCCTTTATCGGCAGTCTGACATCTCTGGATAATCTGTATGTGACACTTTTAAATTCTAACTATACATCTAACAATTTTATATATTGACAAAGATATATGTTGTTCATACCGAATATTTTTTTACAGCGTACTGAGGAACTGCAAGATATCTGGAGACCTTGGAGCAGTAGATTTTTCGAAGTTCGCAAAGTTAACTTTCCTGTAAGATTTTCATTATGGGTCATAGCACAGTCCATGAAACTTTTGGTCATTTTTCTTAAATTTCATGTGAAGTGTCTGTTCAAGTATGCTGTCTTCTGGCACAGGGACTTGAGTTTTAACAATATCTCGGGGAATGTTCCTAAATCGATTCTGAATCTACAAAAGCTTAAATACCTGTAAGGAATTCTTTCTGGGGGTTATTACTATCTACAGAAACACGTTATATGGATCATCACATTTCTTCCCAACTCAGGTTTCTTGGCAACAACAGCCTAACAGGAGGACTGCCAGATGGGATAAGCCCTTCGCTAACAAACTTGTAAGTAAACAATTCAACCATGTAATACAGCTAAAATTATAATGATGCGTTTATTTCACGTTTGCAGAGATTTCTCATACAACCAGCTCACTGGTAGCTTTCCCTCCTGGGTTACCCAGAACAATCTGCAATTGTAAGAAGAAAGTTCTCAAATTTGTGTTTCCAAGGGAAAAAATATGTTATACTCAACCTTTTATTTTCTACAAGGAATTTGGTGGCAAACAACTTTGTTCTTGGCAGCACCAGCAACGGGTACTTATGGCATTTAGCTATACTTCCATAAGTGTTTAATATTTACAATTTTTTTCTCACAACTTTTCTCAAGTCAATTTTGTCCACAGTATTCTATCTCCAGGGCTAAACTGCCTCCAGAATGACACTCCATGTTTACGTGGTTCTCCAGAATGTATGCCTCGCTCTTCCTTAACCATAGCAGTTGGTATATAGGATTTTGAAATTCTTATACTATTCATAACTTTGCACGTCTTAATTGCAGATTATTCCTTTAAGGTAGACTGCGGTAGTAACAGATCTAACCGAGGATCAGATAATACTATGTACGAATTGGATTTCACGGACCTTGGCGACTCATCATATTACGTTACCAGTGAAACAAGATGGGGTGTTAGCAATGTTGGAAAATTTTTCCAGTCTCCAAATGACAGTAAGATAATATCTAGCAATGAGAAGATTCAGAATGCAGTGGATTTAGAACTATTCCAAACTGCAAGGATGTCGCCGTCGTCTCTGAGATACTATGGCCTTGGACTTGAGAATGGAAATTACACCGTTCTGCTTAAATTCGCAGAGATAGGTTTTCCAGACGCGCCAACTTGGCAAAGCTTAGGAAGGAGATTCTTTGACATATATATCCAGGTACAAATTGAGTCAATTATATAGTAATTTGTTTACTAAATCTTCTTTTTCTTTATATCAATGTATTATTGACATTTCTACAGGGTGACCTAAAAGAAAAGGACTTCAATATAAGGAAGATGGCTGGTGGAAAATCTTTCACTGCTGTTTACAAGAGTTACACAACAACTGTGTCAAAAAATTTTCTTGAAATCCATCTATTCTGGGCTGGAAAGGGCACTTGTTGTATTCCTATTCAAGGTTACTACGGACCATTGATCTCAGCATTAAGCATCACTCCAAGTAAGCATAATAATTAAGTTAACATAAAAATGATTGTATTGGCTTCCAATATATGAAATCCTCTTTCAGATTTTACTCCTACGGTGAGAAACGGTGTACCCAAAAAGGAAAGTAAAGCAGGTGCAATTGTTGGGATAGTGATTGCTGCCTTAGTTTTAGGATCAGCTATCTTATTCGGAATATTTATGGTCATAAAGAAGAGAAGAAGAATGTCACAACAGCAAGAAGGTAATCATTTTTAATAATATAATAATTCAGACATCAAAATTTTAAAACGATTTATTGTTTCCGGTGTGCCCTGAAAAATAAATGCAGAACTATACAACCTAGTTGGACGGCCTGATGTCTTCAGTAATGCTGAACTCAAGTTAGCTACAGACAATTTCAGTTCTCAAAACATTCTTGGGGAAGGTGGATATGGTCCAGTCTATAAGGTTGTCTATTTTCACCAATTTAGTACTATGCAATTGCAATTGATTTGTTATTAAGTATAACTTTATTGCAAACTTGTTGGTCTATGTTTCGAAATATATATGTAACTTTAGCAATGTTCTTCCTTTGGTAGGGTGTGCTACCTGATGGAAGAGTTATAGCTGTAAAACAACTTTCCCAATCATCCCATCAGGGCAAAAGTCAGTTTGTGACAGAGGTTGCAACAATTTCTGCTGTGCAACACCGGAATCTTGTAAAATTGCATGGCTGCTGCATTGACAGTAACACACCTTTATTAGTTTATGAGTATCTTAAGAATGGAAGCCTGGATAAAGCATTATTTGGTGAGTTCACTTTTGCTCAAAACCAACACCTAAAAAATTGTATTTTCTTCACAAAGTCGTCTTTGGGAAAACTCATCTCTTCATTTTGCCGTCATTTGATTCACAGGGCCTTAAAGTTATTTCTTCTTGTACAGGAAACGATAGCATAAAATTGGACTGGGCAACACGCTTCGAGATCATTTTAGGAATCGCAAGAGGCCTAACTTATCTTCATGAGGAGTCGAGCGTGCGCATTGTTCATAGGGACATCAAAGCTAGCAATGTCCTACTTGACACTTACTGCAACCCTCCATTAGTTTGAACACAGAGAGAGATGTCGTTGTTGTTGTTGCAGTAGTGTGCCCTTGGCCAACTTGTGTGACTGGTAGTTGGTACATGTGCGTCAAGTAGGATGAAGAGGACAAATAATGAATTGAAGCATTGATATGATAAGTCGTAGAAAATAAATGAAGCATCTAATAATAACTTAGGAGTAAAAATTTTATATATGTGTCATAGCTTTTTAAAAGCTAAAGCTGGAAAATAGATCACGATGAAAAACCCTCAAATCAACTCTAGGTTATGTTTTAAAATTTACATTTTATCAGCGGTTGATAAACCAATAATCATATATATTTATATTAATTGGACACTCCGAGAAAGCTCACATCAATCAAAAAGATATGGCCATTGGTTAGTTGGCTCAAATTATTAGAACCTTATATCGCATTAAGAATTTATATTAAACACAATATTTAATAGATTTTTAATTTTTACTACCGTATGGACTCTTTGGATTTCGCTATCCTACAACTTGGTATGTATGAAATTCCACCCATTTGAGCTCTCAATTTAGTAGATTATTTTTTAATTCTGAAATCCAAAATTAATAATTAGTAGGTTAATTGCAAATGCGCTATGCCCTACGGCTACAGTTAACAATAGGTGCCGACAGGCAGTCATCGAAATTCGAAAGTGGATAATTTAAAATAATGATTTCCATTCCTTCAAAAATAAATATTTTCTTTCTATAAAGCTATGTCCACAAATATAAGGATTTTTTAACAGATAAAATATAAGGATTTTTGTTATGTATCTAAGAGCACATTCTATAAATATAAATCCAAGTGCATGTATCCAGGTGCGTAGTAAAACATCCTATCCATGGACATGGACAGAGGTACTGCTTCATATTTTCAGCATATCTAGAGCGATCTTATTTTCAGTTGATTCATTGGATCGATGTCATGTCAAAAAGGTCATGTTGCATCTTTTTTTGATTATTTTTTCCACGAAAAATGATGTAATCTTGGACCACTCTCTGTGACCTGTGTTATGACTTATGACTGTGCTGCAAAGGGGAGTATGAATTATTGTTCTCAAAACTAGAGATCACTCATGCTCCAGGAAGCCTTGAATTTGTCTTGATTTATACTGAAAGTAACCTGGATTCATAAAATTCTTGTGTTCGAAGCGAATGGTTGAGGAATTATCGTTTCATTGAGAGAGAGATTTCATCTCAGCTAGAAAAGTTAATACATAAAAAAATGTTGCTAGATACCTCATTGAAGACAGTTTAACACCAATGGAAAAAAAATGTTGCAACATATACCTCATTTTATTTCAACATTGCAGTATTAAAAGAAATCTTATATATATATATATATGCTCCTTTTAAAAAAGCATCAAGATGTACAAGTTATTATAGTTTAGGGGTTTAACTTGGTCAGGAAGAGGATGGGCATCATTGTCAGGAAGACAACAATTATTCTTCAAATAAGGATGACCAATTATTTGGTAGTGGCAGATCCACATATTCTATTTGTTGTTATTTTGGATGCAAGTGAAAGGTACTTATATATATAATTTTATAATGACTACTTTGGGCAGTATGAGAGATTATTGAACAATTGTTGAGCACACTACAGGAACATGTAGTTCCGTTACCTAAATTTTTAGTAATACTTTCTCAAATATTGTAAAATTTCTCATTATGTAACCTTGCCAAGCAGCAGAATTGAATTAAAAAGGAATAGGCCAATTTGAGCCAAGATAGACCGATTGGAGTCATTTATCTTTAACAGAAATAAATATATAAAGAACAATTGTACTGCAAAAGTGAAAAATGCTCCTTATGTATAGTTGCTGGAATGAATGGTGATGTATGATGGTAGGTGATTTTAATTTCAGGGTTAGGTTCACTATTGTTTTAACTGCAGAAGCCAGAATCCCAGATTAGTTAGGGTGTCGTAGATTGTTGTGTTTCTTCTAAGAAACCTTAAACAATCATTTTGCGAGTTTTCTCCCTAAAAAGGAATTCTTATAAGGAAATAATATACTACTGTTACAAATTAATGTAGCATTATATACTATCTACGTTGTCGCAGTTCCAATACTCTGAGCTTTATTAGTTCCCCTAAACATTAAAGACATTTAAGTTCATGATATTCCTGGCCAAAGATTAGCAAATAGGTTTCAAATAGATTTTGTTTTTACTTTAGGACATTGGCGTACGTTGCTGGCTTAGAGATATTTATTGAAATGTTTAGTTTGGATTCCCGTTGCAACGCACGGGCACCTAACTAGTTACTAATTCATTGCAGCGAAAAATAATCCTACTTAAAAACCACCCAGAGGCGACAACAAAACAAGACGTATAGTTAGTTATTCCCGTTGCGTCGTAGTGGTGCCCCAATTCGAGGTTTGCTTCCAATCCTTCTTGCATCTCCCCTCTTCGATTGCTGAAGTTTTCACATCTCTCTACGATCTCAAATCTTGCTTACGGTCATGGCTTCGCATCTTTCCTCTCCATTTCTCCTAACAATTTCTGCTCAAATCTTGCACTACGATCTCAAATCATGCTTACAGCGGATTCATGGCTTCTTGAATCTTGACTCTTGGTTTTCCCATTCTGCAGCTTTCGCACGCACACCACCTATTCGACGAAAGGCCTCTGCGTGCTCGGCCACCATCACCGTAGCCCCAGCTAATGTCCATGGCAATGTCAAGCTCAACGACCTCCCCAGCCATATCATCCTCCACATCATGTCCTTCATGAGCATGTGCCAGGCTGGGCATGCATGCGTGCTGTGCTGTCAAATCTCCGGCGTTCCGTGCCCTGCATGAACATCGACTTCGATTATCTGGCAAGAAAGGTATGTTTATTGATCTTACATATTCCCCCTTGTCTTAGTGTATGCAGGACCTTAATTCATACATCTTCATATTCCCCCCCTTGACACTCCACGATTTACATAAGATTAGTTACCTGTACACACAAAACTATTTGTTTCATAACTAGTTCTTATGCCATGAAACCATGATGTGCAAATAGGATAACTAGTGCTACCAACCACTTGGTGCAATCTAGTTCATGCGCTCCTTTCATTTGTACAAAAAACAATCTGTTGGTTAGTTGACCTGAAGTATCTTAGTTTGGTACGCAGTTCGATCTCACAGAAACTGGAGCATTCCCAATTTGATGACACTATATTTTCTAGTGTATATGCGATTTTGGGTTTGGCAGCTGAAAATGTATCTCAGTGACCATTTTACTTTAGTTCAGATCATTATACAAACTCTTATCTTTGTTTTTGAAAGAGGGTTTTGGTGGTGATGGTAGGCTCAACCATTCCCTCACAAGATCTTTGTGGGTGTAAATATGTAAGCGTTAGTGTTGTTTTTAAGATCAGGAAAAGTTTTCTATAATATGGCATGAGATTTTTGTAGCCCTCCTGATAATTTATACCTGGTGCAGATAAAAATCGAAGACAATATGCAATGTTGTCCGGAATTCATCAATCTTGTAACCTGTCACTAGGTTGATGATGTCTGGACTCTTAAGTTGTATGCATTAACCGTCTTCCTGCAGAACTTTCCAAAACTGGAGAAGCTGACTCTAGAAATAAAAAAAGGTACAAATTTTTACCACATGTATACTGAAATCTTAATTGCATGGAAGTTTTTGAGTGTGTGTATTTTATCAGTACAAAACTTACTTTCTCTGCTATAGGAGTATACCCAAAAATATCAAAGGCGAGCTTAAAGAAAGATCATTTACCTGTGAGAACCTTAAGATTGTCGAGGTCACATTCTTGGAGGAAGATCCCCTGGTCAACCGCCTGGAAAATTTCTTTTTCAATAGTGGCATTACCTCTCTTCAGATTAATATCACACTCTGGAACTACAACTGACCTTACAAATCTGAGGTTTTCAGAGAAGATCACAAGCATCCAAGGATCAGACGTTAACATGCATTGTCATCATTCAATCACTCTGTGGGGGTGACTTAGATAAATTTCATCTAACCAAATTTGGAGGCAATGAGGCACATGGATATGTTTACTGCCCTTGTTATTAGTTCTATGGCTAGGGAAATTTCATCTAACTGTCTGCGCTGCTGATCGATGCTTGTGCTGACAATCTGACTTGGTGGATTGATTGCTTATTTGGAAAATTTTGCACTGTCACAGAGTGGATCACATTTTTGGAAAATTTCGCTGCAAAGAGCTTGATCGCAAATCGTCGCCACTTGTGTTGATGCTCCAAGCACCAAGTAAAACAGTTTGTTAGATGTTCAATGGTCATGCATTTACAGGCACGATAACTGGGGAAGCCATTGACTGGGCTATATGCCCTATGAAACAATTGAAGGCTTTGCTCAGGGAGTTGTTCACCTGCACCGCACAAGCAATATGGGCTGCACATTATTCATTGTGATTTGAAACCGGGCAATATTCTCTTTGGTTCTGATATGAATCCTAAGATTTCTGATTTTGGTTTCTGATTTCTCATTGGCCGTAGAAGCTCGATCAACTACATTTAAGAATACTCCTGCCATCAAAACTACAACCGCACTTTCGACCTCTGGGTTTGGACCCCTGATCTGAGCTCCATCCCAAAGGCAATGTGGTTCACCATCACCCGACCTGGTGTGGAGGGCTGTGCAGTGCAACCAACATCCCCTTCCCCGACCTCGAGCCGGAGCAGCCAGCACCAACAGAACCGAAGGGAGGGCTCACGTACCCCATCATCATCATCCATGTTGACATGGTAGAAGATATGATCTCCCACCAAAGCCGTGGCTTCAAATGGCACTACGGCTATCCAGATGACATGACAAGAGGAAGGATGCAGGCACGGCCTCTGCAGCCTTGGAGAGCCCTGCCTGAGCCAGGGAGAAGATCGGATGATGAAGACAACCATGAACAAAGATCAAGAAGGCACATGAGCAGATCCCTGTGGGACCGCCTTAGTGGCCGTGTTGCAAGCCGAAGCAGAGAGCTGGACTGCGACGACTGTATCCGCTACATTGCTACAACCAGGAGAACAGAGGGCGCCAAAGGGCCCGCGAGACAGGTGGTGGAGACAGGTGACAGCAGGAGCAGAAGCTACCACCTGTCTCGCTCAGTCGAACCTGGTGAGACCAGGATACGCCGCCCATTCAGTGGTGGAGCAGCAACCGCTCCATCCTCCCCCAGTCCCGGCAAATCAAAACAACGTCCCAGGACTCCCGGTTTGCAAAACTACTCCCCGATGCTCACTATTGTAATTTTAAGTTCTAACCATTGAACGACCGCACAATATTCAATCCATATTGAGTGGCTAGGATTCGTTTCTCTCCCAAGGTAATGAGACAGAATAAACAGACGTTAACCACTTACCCCTGACCATTCCTTAACTACTGCCACCACCAGCATTCCCCTATGTTATTGATGCTGTTCCTGCTGTATAAGCAGGAGGCCTCAAGTAGTGAGGCAGGCGTGCCTGCCGAGGAACGGGACACCCCATGGTGGACACGCCTTCCTTGCAGAGATTCCAACCACCCCTCAACACCGGCTTCCAATGCAGTTCCGCTCCCTCACCTCAGCACTGCGGGGTCTAAACCACGCCACCCCTGCCGCAACAA
>WNHE01000893.1:0-17028 GCA_009805545.1 Oryza longistaminata
GACACTAAAATTATAGTTTGACAATGGGTTAAGATAAACCAATTATTCTATATGGGTTGATTTTACATTACCATAGTAAAACGGAATACATTTTTCGGTAAGATATTGGCAGGATCTTGGAAACTAATTTACACATTTATTCCCAGGGGAAATGGACTGAACTAATTGGCGTGTATTGGTTTTCCCTTTTCTGCCAAAAGTTTGAGGTTGTTCGGTAGCAGGCAATGCAATAAACCTACCCTATAAATATATGTTCTCTCTATTTTTTCTTTTTCTTTCTAAACAAGCTTTAGGGAGCTTCAGGGTCTCAGAACTAATGAGCATGGACCCTATTCGTGACCAAGTAGAGATAGCTACTCGAAACTTTTATTGTTTTTTACCAGGGATGGTGTGAGCAATTGCTGACTTGTTGCGCCTTTCACCCCTAGTTCGCAGTCCATCCTCAGTATTTTCCACATACATGGGTTTAGGTTCCTCCAATGCAATGTTAGAAGTTACTAGTTAGAACTCACTTCCCGACCTGGTCATTGTCTTGGTCATTGGGTTTCAGGTCAAATTTAGGAAGAATGCAAATTCTTCCACCTCTGAAGGCAACCTACAGCTTAAAGAGCTGTTTAAATTTCTTCCTTGTTCAAACCCACGTGCGAAACTTGGTTTCTTGCATACCGCTCGTTGGGGTTCTTCTAACTGCTTAAAAACTTTATGATTTCAAATTTCCATTATCTTAAAATTTCTGTAACCCACCCACAGAGTTAACAATACTTTCAGTTTGATGATTCAATGTTAATGCTTTTGGCGACAATGACCTGTTGCACGCAGTATGTTGCTTTTGGTCCTATCTGAACCACAAATAGTCCATCTTCATCACTATCTCTATGTTTATTGTGTATGAAAAATGCCCACTCTTTCACATATGCGTCTCCACTTGATGTGTTTAACAGGGACTGCCCGTCGGAAATATGCTCACACATTTTTACAGAATTGAAATTGGAAGGCTTTTGTGCAGAAAAGGACAGGGTGTGGTTCTTCTCGACATAGAACATGTTTCACTCTTTCATATGTGTTTAGCAACACATTGACATAAGTCTGTTTATTGTTCAAGCTTGTTTAGGTGTACATCATCTACAAGAGCTGGAAAATAATGGACAGAGGAAGGTTGCACTATTAGATGATAAATACTTAACTACAGGCAATCTATCTGCAGAAGCAGGAAATTACAGGTACTGGTTTCTTTTATGTGAGGAAATAAGTGAATACCAGACTTGATTGTTGTTAAAAAAACACATTACCGTGGAAGCTGAAACTATCTTGATGGCTGAACCTTAACAAATCACATATCCTAACATCCGTAAATCCTTTTTCATTCATTTTCTCCAAACTTGCCCAATATTTCTTAATACTGGATTGAGGTATCATTGGCCTTGGCAACTTAGTTTAACTAGTATATATATCTCCAAGCTATACAAAATCACCATGGTTTTTTTGTTTCCTCCTGGTGTATGTCTATAACACACATCAGATACTCACTCTGCAGTAATTCTAGGATCAAATTTGCGTTAAGCCACCTCTGTAGGCTCTCCAATCTGGGATTAAACAGGGATATCATATTATTTTCCGTTTTGGTAGAAAGTGACCGGGGGCGTGATGGACCAATACGAGCAATGCATCTGGATTGTAGCTCTTTGATTGCAATTTCTCTTCCCATTTCATTATAAGAACAATAAAAAATCTACAGTGTGTTTTTGCCTCTTATGTAGAAAACTTGCATAATTTTAGATTCATGTTTTTAGAATTGCATATCAATCTTTTAGTTTTTCAGCATTAGCTTTGCTAATATCTAATTGATTATTTACAGGAAGCATTGGTTGAAATCTACCAAAGATAATTTTCTAGTCCAGGAAGTCCTCGAACTGATGATCAGTCAGCTTGGGGCAGGCCAAGGATGGTTAAAGTGGCCTTTCTCGTGGAATGCTTGGGTGCCGGTGGAACAGCTTGATTACCAGCTCATTTGCTGATGTTTCAGATAGACATTATTAGGTACTCTGTGGTTCTAGAATTACTGATGATAAGGCCAATGCAATTTGATTTATAGGTTACAAGACAATTACATAAAAACATCTTACTTTTAAATCTCTCAGATATATCGACGGGAACGGAATTCCATCCTATTTTTTCTCTGTGAAATCATCTGACCAAAAGAAAACCCACTATTCTATATTTGTTAGGTTATCTTTTTCTGAGATCCTTGTAAGCATCACCTGCCAGGACAAGTGTTGCATACCTATATCACTGGTACTTCCACGTTATACTGTGGCAGGACATTCCATTTACAATTTATAATAAATTTTAGTCAGCGCTTGCTAATTTGCTAAATATTGCAGAAAGCAACTAGCTAAGTAGTAGTTTTTGGGCCACATTTAGTAAAGCAATTTCTATTTATGAATTTGAAATTTAGTTGCTTACCTAGCTGAGTTAAAACAAGAGTAGCCCAAAAGGCCCTGTGTGATGAGCGCTCCCTGAGCTCATTTTGTTGTAAACAATCACAAGAACCGCTTCAACCTTTCATAAAAACAATTAAATGTTAGTATTTATTAGATTCTGTTTGGATGGTGGTAACTCCTGATAAACTGCTGTCCATCCAACGACCTAACCCCCATGTACCATACTCACAAGCACCAAGAACACCATTTTTCCTTGAACTTAACTAAAACTTTTTGAATCTACAGAAAGTTCTATCTCTGTAGTTTCTTGAAGTCTTTCCTTGTTATACTTGCTGTTTTGTCAGATGGGTGTCTATTGGTGTGTGGGGCCTGTGGCAGTTAAAAAAACCTGTAGTTCCTACTTCTTATAGTTGGTTTATTTGCTACTGAATGATCCAAGAGTTTTAATTTCCTATTTGTTAGGCAATGAACCTTATATTGACAACGGGCGATGGTTCCAAAGTTATTTATAACAGAGCTACAGGCAAAAATCGCATAATTACCCTATGCTAGAAGATAAATGCAGGAGCTATATGCATATGTTGTGACACTGTTTTACTTGGTTTCATTTATCTGGGAAAACTTTATTGTTGGTTAAACTTCGAAAATGTTTTATGGTTAGGAAATTTGGCATGAAACTTGTAGATGCAATGTTCGCTGGGCTTGGTGTTGAAGTAAATATGGGATGATTCAACAACTATCCTTGCCTGGCTGATTCACTTGAGATCATCAACCCATTATAAAGTGAAAATAAAGTATTGCTGGCTGAAAAGGTACACTTCACATTTATCATCAGGAATTATTTTTGTTCCTTTTGTGAATTGCTCGTCTTTTAAAATATAATCTATTTTAGTGTAGCACTGTTGTGGTCTGGGGACACCTGTTATCAGTGTTTCAAGTTGACTGTCCTAAGTCAAACCATTAGCCCAGAAGCTTTGAAGCACGGTACTTAATTTCCATCCAAAGAGAGTTACAGAAGTCACTACAATGGCTTAAAGATTTTAATTGCTGATTTGTATATTTTTTGTCCCTTCCCTTTTTAGGTTGTTGTCCAGGGAATTCAGTGCCATATATGACCAGTGTTCATCTATAATCTCATGCACATCTATGATTTGTTTTCCTCCTTCCAGTTTCAGCATGAATAGGGAGTGTTCTATTGTACACCCATGTTCTATTGCTTGAGAGGATAAACATTATTGATCCATTATGCACTATTATGTGCTCCCCCTGCAACTACATTATCTCATTTTGTTAATTTACTTGTTGCACCTTCCAAGTACTTTATGCTCATGCCTGGATTTGGGATTTTTCATCCAAGGAGTAGGGTTGTACGGCGGCTTGTAAATGCCACGTTAAATATTTTTTTTCCCCAAAAGAGTGACAGCTAGGATTGCTCTTTGTTCCTTAAAATAGGAGTTATGCTGATGATGTGCGTTTCTGCACCGATCCCCATATGGCTAGATAAGTACTCCCTCCGTCCAAAATATAGCAATTTTTGGATATGAATCTGGACACACAAGCTGTCCAGATCATAGCTAAAAATGCTTATATTTTGCTGGCGGAGGTAATAGATATTTAGTATGTGGGACATGGCTGAGTATGTTTGCAAATGTGTTTTGTTAAGAAACTACAATTCTTTGTATATGTGTATACTTTTGTTTTTGGGTCAATCAATCTCATATAGCCATGTGATGAATACATTGAAACTCTAGATACATATAGTATGTTACTATATTTGTCTGGTGGCTGTCGTCAAGGCATGGGTGCGGTCGCTAGTCTTATGTACCTGTATATCCCTGCAGGTATTTTCCTCACTAATCGTTTTTGATAGTTTTGGAGCAAGACTTCTCTCCAAACTAAAGTAAGTTCTCCCCCATTTACTTTTTTTTTGTTAACACTGTAATATAAAAATATCACTGACTTTGTTGCTTTAACATAATTCTAGGATACGTCTGCAAACCGAAAAAAGCTTCTTTGGGATTTAAGGATTCACCACTTTGTTGTCAGGTTACCATCACAAAAATTGTGGAATGGAAGAGCTTATTTATGGTATGGGACTAATGATAAAATAATGTTTTCATAAATCTTATGTTCCAAATTTCCTTTATATGTTGTTGATGTGGATCCGGTAGATGCCTGTAAGCCAGCATTGCAGATCAGATTCACTTTGGGGAGTTCATACTTTTGTAATGTGCATGGCTGGCCTGCCTTCAACAACAAGCACTATGGCCAAGAGCAACATGCAATGGATTTTTATCTTGTTACATACAGAACTGTTTATGTGCATGCATTTGCATGTGCAAGCTTCAGTTGCAGTAGTCACCTGGCAGTAGATATTGGAAAATCAGTTAGTTTTTTGTTAGGAGATTAGCGTGGTTTAGTTTGATGAAGAAGAAAGAAGAACTCTTCATTAGGCTATCTCTTCTCTGCCCTTCTGAGTTGGAAGCTTGATGTCTATCAGTCATAAGGTTTGTGCTGGTTGGGTCTAGAGTCATCCAATCTCCATGACAACTTGATAACTAGTCATTACCATGCCCCTGTTTCATTCTTGACTTATACTAAATAATTTGGACTGTTTAATAACAGATACTATTGTTAGCCAGCCGGAATCCATTGATACCAGATTATCATCTTAATGTCCTCACAACATTTTTTTCTAGCCTCAATGGTCTTTAAAAGAAGTGGTTTACATTAAATATAGTCTTTTATATATTTTCCAACTTTCAGTTGGTTGTTTTAATTGGCTTTGTGAATTGTGATTGAACAATAAGTACATATTGCAGGTTTTTGAGGCTGGAGATGTATCCATGCAATCCACAAGATACGTTAGGGATGCTTCACGGACACAAGAAAGCGATTCCTGCCTGATTACATATCAAAATCTCTTCCTAGTAATTTTTTCTGATGACCTGCTCATTGGCTTCAAATTGGATGACCTTTATAATCATTTTGAGGTTAGCCTCACCGGATTTGAGGTTAGGCATGTTGCACTTTTTATTATTCTTTTTTATGCATTCAATATCCACCCGAATCAATGGTAAATGTATACATGTTTGCAGGTGAAGGTATTGATGCTGGATAAGCATGATATTTCCTCCACATTTGTCAAACTGGATGCTTCCATTGTATTTGGATTGTGCATATTCTTAGATGAACCAGTGCTGAAAGCAATTGGAGGTACTCATTATTTAAGACCTGGTGACTAGTTACTTTACAGTTGACTTTGATGTTCTGGTTATCATGCATTTATATGATTCAGACAAAAGGTGTTTCACTATGGTGCATACAATGTGTTCTATCTGCATTACAATATGCTCTCGCTGTAAGTTTCTCTAAGCAAATTTATTTGAAACCATTGTTTTGGCAGGTTTCATTTATTGTGCCATTTGCCAACATGTACTTTGTCAGACATTGTACAGTGCTTTTGTTAATTTGTGTTTTCTACTATGCGAAAGAAACCGACCTAATCAGAAATAGCACTTCGGATGATACTAAGAGTGAACCCAAGAAGCTAGCCTTAAATATGTTTGTATCTCTAAAATTAGCCAAGCTGAGTTTAAGGGTTGACCTTGAGGACCATCACGAGGGAAGTTCAGCTATAACTGTTTGTATTGGAGATGTTGATATCAGGTCAGCATCTGTTCAATAAATCACTAGTCCTGCATCTTGTTTATTTTCTCTTGACTTTTAGATGTTGCTGTAATTTGTAGGTATGCTATCCAGGAATTGTCAGAATATATGGGTCATTGTGAAGATGGTCCAAATTACTTCCAATAATCTGAAGGAGGAATCAAATTCACGTGTGCTATGTTTATCAGGAAACTGGCAAAACCTGTGTAAACTTGACAGGATTTCCTGAAAGTTCCACTTCTGATGCTTGCTTAAAGCTGCATTACAGGACTCTTAAATATGAAGATCAAATCCACCATGTGTACCAAGCTGAACCTAAATGATGTTGATCTGCATGTTATTCCTTCTGTTTTTTGTCAGATAAGGATGTTTCTAAAAAGTCTTGATGCAGCATATCCAGATGGCACTAATGTTGTGCCTCTCAGAACTGGATCTGGGTTCAATGAAATTAGGATCAGCCAATTTACCACCAAATTTCCTAAGTTTGCTCTTTCTAGTTTCTGTGGTGTAGACGGCACATTATTTGCAGGAATCCCTGTTGATCACTTTCCCTTTGTACGGATGGATTTCATATCTGGACATCAGGCATCAGGTGGTTCATCTTCAAAGAGTAAATGCCATGGGACTTCTGATTTAAATTGTTACTGTGCACAAGGGCCTGCAAGCAATTCACAGTGCAAAACCAATCATTCCAATTGTTCATCCAACTCATCACAGAACTCCATGAATGCCAGTTTAACTGTTCTAGATCTATCTCTTGTTTCTGTTAGGGTGCATTTGCATGAATCATGTGGTATTTTAGCTACACTTAGTGTTCCCGAGTCTATAGCAACACTCTCGTTGTCTGATGCAAGCTCATGGGACTTGTTGTTGTCTGCTAAAGATATAATGCTTTCTTCACCATGGACCTCTCCAAGTGTCCATGAACTACTATGGGGTAGATCTTCACATGGTAATGCTAATATTCTCAACATCCGTATTAAAAAGGACTTTCCTGCACTGTCAACTGAAGTATGTATTGGAATTCAAAATGTTTGCTGTGTATTACCATCAAAGTTACTCGCTATGTTTATTGGATTCTTTTTGTTGGACGATTGGACTCCTTTGCCAGAAGAGCATCACGCTGTGGAAAATCACAATCTTGAGAGCTCTGGAGAATCACTTGACAGTATGACATATACATTTGAGTTATGTGATTGTGCTGTGCTTTTTCCTGTGGAAAATCAACATTTTTTTGGTCTAAGACTTGGTGTTCCATATTTTTTTGGTGAGTTCATTTCAACTGGAAGCACTGCAGAATTTGCAAATCGTATCCCCAAAGAATTCTTCAGTTCAGAGTGTATGGTTTCCAGCAGAGTTGACATCATCAGCCTGTGTGCAGTTAAGGCATCCATATCACTTTTATTTCCAGATGACCAAGCAAATTTTATCCTGAAGCTTGATGAAAAAATGCCTAGAAGAAAATCTCTTGTGGAAAAGCTTGACGCTGGTATATGGATTCAAATTCCTTGCATAGAACTATCCTGCTCCGAACAATCATCTTTGCCCACATTCATTATGAGCAAAATATCAAAATGCAACTTAATTGCTGAAGGTAGAGGTCCATCCTGATTGAATTTTAACACCTCTGCAACTGTCTTGGTTATGTAATAATAGCTTGTACTTTGTTTCTCTTATGTGCAGATCTTTATTTTGTGGATGGAATGGAGGCAGTTTTTGCTGTTACTGATGAGTTAATTTCTATTGGCAAAGCAAGTAAACTGTACAAAGGAAACGCCTTGCAGTTTTTAGAACAAAGAATTTTAAATGAGGAGAGCCCTGGTCCTAATGATTCCATTAATATCACTGTTTCTGTCAGTGATCTGGTGATTTTCTTCTGTCACTCAAAAGATAAGGGTTTGGCATTGGAGAAGATTGCCAATGCAAATATGAAGTTTGATGTCTCTGCTGTATTGGTTAGTGAAAAACCAGAGCGCATTGACATGGATATTGTTTCATTAGCCCTTCAGTCATCTGACAGTCACACTCTTGTCTCCATTATGTCTGATGGGTCGTTGTCTCCTGTTTTCATCAAGTTTGCGAAGCATGATGGACGAGATGAAATATTAATGTCTGTACCTTCTTTTGAGGTCTGGCTATACTTAGTTGATTGGGACATCATTATCAATCATTTTCATTCGTACGCAAGGAAAGAAAAAAGCAGTTCCCCTGTGGTGCATTCAGCTGCTTTGCCTTGTTCTTCAGACTCTGCAACGCCATCATTTCCTGAAACAGAATGTGGTTCATTAGATGATTCTAAATTGTTGGTAACATGTGAAAATATTGATGGTGTAGTTCATGTACCTATCTGGCAGAAAACAGAAAATTGTGCAAGCAATGTTATGCCTGGGACTTATGGTTCTTGTACAATGCAAGCTACCAGTCATCACTTTGCAGATGATATTGGATCTCCTGAATCAAAAGATTGCAAGTTTATCACCTTAATGTTCAATAGTAAACATTTTGTTGTATCATTAGGTGATAGCAGGATGAACTTCAGATGTGATTTAGATAGGATGAAGATAATACTGGAGATGATTCAAGGGGATAAGGGTACCTCTGTTCCATTCATGCATATATCCAAGGCTAAAGCTGCTGGTTATATTCATCAACCGGAAGGGAATCCGCTACATCTTTCTGTTGATTTGCAAGCAGAATACATGGATGTTGGTTTTTCACATCAGATATTTAGCTTTTGTCGCAGTATGGAACTCAAGTTTCCTGTATCGTCATCATCTGCTTCCTCATTTTATTCTGTGTCATTCAAAGTGGGATTAAGAAAAGGTTCTATCCTGCTAAATGATGGAAGGGTAAGTAACAGTATACTACTAGTTATTTATTTGCTGCAAATGAAATACCAGCACACTGCCAGTATAAAGCAACCATTCTTAAACTACCTATTTAGAAATATATTTTCTTGGTCATTTGGAAGCTAAAAATTTAGAAACAAATCGAATACATCACTTTTAACAGAAAAGAAAGGACATCGTGAATGGAGCACTTGTTGGATTATAAAACTTTAATACTGAGTGAATGTAAATAGATACTTTTGTCCACAGAAGATTTTGTCCTATGAGCAGTAATGGATATTTAGCTTTATTAGGTCAACCTTTCAAATGAATGGTGTAACGAAAAAAAAAGTCACATTCTGTAATTAGTCAAGCAACATGGATTTGTACTATCTTTAAATACCCAGATATGCCAAATGGCATTGCTTTTCAATAAGCCTCTATGCCTCTAACCTTCGACTCTTTTCTGTTTCTGTGCTTTTGACAGTGGGGCAGTCATGGGCCTGTCATAGAGACCCTAGTGAAGAACTTACTGGTGCAATTTAGTCAAATGAGCGATCGGATTGAAGTTTCTGCTTTTGTTGACCTTTTAGTAAACTACAACAACATTGATAAGGCAAAGTTCTACCTTCTTGCTCTATATGCTGTATCTTTGGTTCTGAGTAAAGGAATAACAACGCATATGCATGCAGGTTATGTGGGAGCCTTTTATAGAACCCTCAAAATTTCAGTTAAATGTTATTAGAAAATGTGCCAATCATGCGCTGGATATATCTCCTAGTACTGAGGTGTGGTTAAATTCCAGCAATCAGCTTAATCTAAATATATCAGAGCCTTTGATTGAGGTAAGTTATTCTGTTATACTTCATTTCCAACATTTACCAGTAAGCAAACTTCCTTGTATTCTTTTCCTACTAATATCTCGAGGTTTTGATGCAACTTCTGGGTCCTCTAAGCCAATGTCAATGGATCTTGTGGGCATTTACTTCTTTGAAGTAAACTTCTCATCCAGTAAGAAGCCTCCTAGTGAAGAAAGCTGGGAAGCATTTGCATCTAACAGAAAGGGTAGTCATGAAAGCGGCTTAATTGTGCCTGTGGTACTCGATGTCTCCTTACACAACTACAGCAAGCTTATACGAGTTTACTCAACGGTAATGGCCTATTAAATGATCAGTTTCATCATTAGATGCTTACATACACTAACAGTATGTTTTATTGTAGGTCAAACTCTACAATGCAACATCAATGCCCCTCGAATTGCGATTTGATATTCCATTCGGTGTATCTTCAAAGGTATATACTATATAGTAGATGGATACATATTTTCTAATGTCTAGCTTTATCTGTTGCTTCTGTATCTTCTTGTGGGTGAACCTCTAGAAATAACCCAATGGTGGCCTCTCTGTGCCTTTAGATGGTTCAAAGGAAAAACAGCTAGAATCTGGGTTTAAAATAGGTTGTTCGTAATTCAACATTAAAGTCGCTTATGAATTCAAAGTTATGTATTTGGATTTAGATGAAACCTTATCAGAGATTGGTAGTTTGGTACTAGCAAGCGGCTTCAAAGAAGGCATGTCTTGAAGAGCATAACCGTTTTCTGGGACTAGAGAACTTCATATCAGGGCAGGATTCATTAGTTTCTGAAAAGAAGACTTCTTTCATATGCAAATGCAATAAACCAGCAGTGGCGTAGCCAGGAATTTTTCATTGGGTAGTTCTATTTCTTATTACAAAAGACGAAAAAGATTACATGTGACCCAGTACTGAGTAGGTATCAAATATAATAATATAATATACGAAAAAAAATGTCTAAATGAGAAATGCATACAAGCTAAAATATAGACAATGAGATATTCATTTCTACAATAGGAAATCATTTACCTTCCGCTGTGGTCCTTACTAATACAATTTAGTTCTTGTAGATACTACCTCTGTCCTAAAATATGAGTTTTAGACTTAAGACACAAGTATTAAGAACACAAGTAAAATTAAATGAGAGAAGATTGTAATTGGTTGAGAGGAAAAAATACTTTTTCTTTGAACGGTGAAATGTTATAATTGATTGAGAAGGAATATAGGTGGAAAAATTGTTATATTTTAGGATAAATTTCAAATGTTAGAAGTTGTTATATTTTAGAACAGAGAGAGTAGCATATTATGTTATACTCCCTTATCCCAACTCCCAAAATATAGCAATATAGAACTGGATGCAAGTGTGGAACACATCTAGATTTTTGTAATAGAATGTGCCCATCTAGTTTTAAGTTGATATATATTAGGATGGAGGGAGTAATACAGTTACTGTTTTAAGGCTTCACTTGATGCAATCTTAAGTGAATCAGTTTAACAATATAAATCTTACAAAGATGAAAATCACTATATATCACAGAACTTTATTAGACTTTGTGGGTATAGGGTTAAGGTCTTGGGCTAAAAGCTAGGGTAGTCCTGTGCCCATATGGACTACCAGCTAGCTACCCTGAATGGTTATAAAGCCATACCCAATCAACTTGGATTGCGTTTTTTTTTTTAAAAAAAAGATCATATAATTTGAGGTACGGTTCCTCATCTTTGGCACCAAATATTTGAAAAATCAACTCGTAATTGAGCCTAGCATAGGGCCAATCACCTATAAAATTTTTCACGTATGAATCCAGAGAACTAAAAATGGTTAGTAAAATGACCGGAAGAGAACCTATGAGCGGCAATCCATGAAAAGGAGGTTCGTTAAAGGCAGTCCTTGGCTAACAACGGATACATACTATCCTTTTTATAATCACGATTCCCTTGATCCCCATTAACAAGCTTTGACTTAAGCAAACTTATATCTAACATATATCTTATTTCCAACTAATATTATGCTTGTGGGCGGCAAACAGTAATGTCTCACAAACAGTAAAGTGCTTAGATAATGATCAATCCAAGGTTGCTATGGGAGAAGTACATGAAGGAATTTGCGGCGAACAGTACCCCTCCCCCCTGTATTACAGATCACAACAGTAATGAATATGCTAGTTGTTGTTCCTGCCCGAATCTGTCCCCCCCCCCCTTCCCCCTCCTTCCCTTTTTGGTATTATATGTAGCCTGTTTTTGTATAATGTGTCAGCCACTCACTGACAACTTCTGAACTACTCATAGAAATTGGTTAATTGAAATCAGCAAAATATAAGATTTCTCAAGAAACTTTGTTCTGCAGGTATTAGGGCCAATTCTTCCTGACAAAGAGTTTCCACTGCCAGTTCATTTGTCAGAGGCTGGCCAGATTAGGTGGCATCCAGTAGGCAGAACTTATTTGTGGAGTGAAACCCACTCCTTATCAAGTTTGCTTTCACATGAAAGCAGGGTTGGGTTTATGAAATCATCTGTGTGTTATCCTTCTCACCCTAGTAATGATCCATTTCGCTGCTGCGTATCTGTTGAAGAATACAGTATCCCTACATCCAGTAGTACCCAGAAAGGCCAACCAAACTATGGGAATCCTATTCCAAAGGCTTCTAAGCAAATTTCGGCAAGGAAACATTTCATTCGGAAAGTCAGTCTTAGTACACCACTTCTCATAAAGAATTATCTTCCTGTGTGCATTTCTTTGACAATAGATAATGGTGGGGTTGCGAATGAAGTTTCACTTAAGGAGGTAAGTTTCTTGTGCCTTACATATGCCTAAATTATATTTTTTATTTCTAACTTGTTACTAAATAATATTTTCCAGGTAAGCTTTGCCTCGATATTTTTTGTTGACCCTTCCAATGATCTTGGAATTACATTTCATATACAAGATTACAGATCATTGGCCATAAAGTTCCCTCGTGTGGAATCATTCTCTACTGCAGCCAAATCAAATGGACCAAAATTCTCCTTAACAGAGACAATTACCTTCTACTCAAATGAATTGAATTGTATGCTGTTCGGACTATCTTTTTTTTTATTCTGATTAATATATTTCTAAATATTTAAAGTTTCAGTGATAAATTTCATTTGCAGGTCCTCTCAATGTTACTTTGGAGAAAGCAATGGATGCTAATTCTGGTGCAAGAGAATTGTACCTTTCTGTCCCATTTTTGTTGTACAACTGCACAGATCTGTTGCTCACTATCACAGAAAGCAGCTATGAAAGGAATGGATCCACTCTTGTGATCCCTTCTAGTTTCGAGTTGGATGGGCAGACAAGGCATTTGCTTGGAAAAAATGGTCTTTTTCTTGTTTCAGAAGATCCACCTATACAGTCAGTGTCTTTCTGGCGCTTAAAGTTCATACATGCCATTTTTAAAAACTACTTTTGAAGATTTTATGCCTTTCTAACAGCATAAGTATGCATTTTTCTTAGCAGGTCTTTTGCAAATAAAATTCCACAGTTGGATTTTGCTGATGGAGGCAGCTCTTATTCAAACAGAACGGCTGCAAATAACACTAAGGATGCTCCAAAAGAATGCAACAAGGAGGCTAAAGCTTACATGTTCGCTCCTTCTGGACATACACCTGCAACTGAACTTTTGGTAAAGTTGAATGCATCTGTACCTAACAGCGGAACAGAAACAACTCGACGAGATTGGTCAAGTCCATTTCTCCTTGTCCCTGCCAGTGGTTCAATGAACGCCACCATTCCACAATCATCTAGTTCTGGTGCCTTTTTAGTTGCTGCAACATCTATACCTGTTTCAACAGAACTCTTTGGAAGAACAAGGGCTATTGCTTTCCAGCCCAGGTAATTGAAAGTTTTTCCATTGTTATCCAACGGTTGTTAGGTGACAAGATTATCTTCAGTGCACAGTAGATATTCCTAAATATCTTAAATGTGCATTAAGTTCAGAGCCCTTTCGTTTTAAATCCAGATCCAGTCACTAGAGAGAAAAGGAATATCATGACCCGTTATGAAGAATAAATAGAAAGCATAAGACCAGATATTGCAATAGCATTGGCTGGTATTTCTTTTTATGTGGTTTCTGATCCTTGAAATCCCTAGTGCATCACGATCGAGAAAATAAAAATCCCCAATGCATGTGAGGTGTTATTGTGCAGTAGTTTGCACTTGATTTAACTGGTTCTTGTTTTGAAACAATTTCTTAAGAGAAACCATTTGGTCATTCCTTTGTTGCAAGATACAGAATAGGGAATGACTGCATTGGTAGTCTAAAATCTTAATATTATAGATTGTTAGAACAAGATTTTTTTTTCCTTTTTTTCCCCTTGCTCGCTCTCAAGAATTTCTTTCTGGCCAAGAGATCATCTGATGCCAGCAATAACATTAGATCTAGAGATGGATTCATCAATTCTGATATCAAGACTTCATAATTCTATCTTAGCACATCCTTTTTTAGGGCAACTAGTAATATTTTGATCTGCTTTCATGTTCTCCCCCTATGTAACTTTCTCATTACATGGTGGCCTGGCTATATTGCAGATATGTGATTTGTAATGCATGCAGCAATGACCTGTTCTATAGGCAAAAGGGAACAAGGTTTTCTAAGCATTTAAGTTCTGGACAACACTCTTTTCTTCACTGGTCTGATACAGAGAGGTAATTTTATTAATATCATATGTACCTGGACAATTATGTTAAGGCTCTGGTTCATTCATGTATGTTGTAAATTCTGGGTTTAAAATTATAGATGGCTCTAGTTTTCTATTGTTGCATGCATGCTAAAACCCCTTGTTTGCTATCCTGATACTCTAGGAATTAATTTTTGTAACTGGAATCAGTCATCAGTCTTGCTATGGCTACTTGTATTATCCGTTCATCTTATTTCAATCTTTACCGAGTGTGCTGAAGTATCTTCTTCTTGCAGAGAGTTACTTGTTTCAATTCGTTTCGATGGGCCAGGATGGCAATGGTCTGGTAGTTTTTTCCCTGACCGGTTAGGTGATGTTCAATTGAAAATGAGGAATAGTGCCTCAGGGGTGTCAAACATGATTCGAGTTGAAGTACAAAATGCTGATATAGATGTACACAGCAATAAATTTGCGGGAAGAAACAATAGCAATACTGGTACAATATTGATTCTGCTTTCTGATGACAAAACTGGTTTCGTACCTTACAGGGTTGACAATGTTTCAATGGAGGTAACTAGTTCTTGCTGTGTAGTTCGCTTTGGGGACTGTGAAACACTCAAAACTAACAATTACTCCTTCATAATTTCAGAAATTGCGTATATATCAGCAGAAATGTGAATCCATTGAAACAATTGTGTATCCTTACACATCCTGTCAATATGCTTGGGATGAACCTTGCTATCCTCATCGCCTAACTGTCGAGGTATTTTGTCAACATTCATTTTGACAGTTTAATTCCTTTCCATTAGGAAAAAGTCCAATCCCGCTCCATCCCACCAAGCACGCTGGACTATTAAACCTAGCATTGGTATTGAGCCCTGTAAAATTTCTCATCTTGTCGAAATACTCCCTGAGTGATGTTACCTGTGTGGTGTGCTAGCTTGATGATTTTGCTATGTTACTGAGCTAACTATCCACTAACCAAATAAGGAAAAGTATAGCTTGAGCATATGTGGTTGCAGAAAGGATGATGACAGTTGAGTAAAGATAAAGCAGCCTTGCCATTGTTGCTCTTGTTGTATTTTTGTTATTCGCTTAGTGGTTTAGTCACTGAGCCAGCGTGGCGAAATCTTCGAGTGAGCATGCATCAGTATGGTAGAACTGTTAAGCGCATCAAGTGGGAAAAACCACTGTGCGAAACATCTCAGGTGGTTATTTTGACTGGATATATTAGGGGGCTCAATACCCAGTTTTAAGTTCATGGTGCTAGGGAGACTCTTAGCTAAAGTGTGGAGGGCATTTGGATTCCTTTTCCATGTCAAGCGATCATACAACATGGTTTGACTCCCGTAATATTTTGCAGGTTCCTGGTGAACGGAGTTTGGGTACATACAATCTTGATATTCTAGATGATGATATTCATGTGTCCCTACCTTTGACATCCGAGGTAATCATACTCTCAAATTGGTCTAGCAAACTAGCATGTCATATGTGTTTTGAACTGAATTCTTTAAGGGCAAACTTGTCCTGTTCTTCGGATTAAACGCTGTTGAATGGAACTGGTTCCTTTGGTCAAAACGTGGTTATCTAATCCTTTGGTCAAAACATGGTTCTCTAATCATGGAATTTCAGAAAAATAAACAGGTGTCATCAAAGTAGCAGTTAATCAGTAGACCTTTTCTTTCTGAATGAACTTTCTTTTGCAAGGATTTATGAAAGCAATTATTTGTGCTTGTGAATATCTTTTTAGCTTTTGGTTCTATTATTTTTCACCCTTGGTTAATTTTTTAAGTTTTGTGTGAAGGATTTTATCCTCTTAGGACCTTCTCAGAAAAGATTGAAGGTTTGTTCAATTGGAAATCACGTTGTCTTTGTGACTTCCCTCAAAGATAGCATGACAGGGTATGGACTGTCAGAGAATTGATTATCAATTTGCATAGATTGCATTTCAATCGTAATTTGTTGCTGATCTAAACTCTGCATGGCTACAATTCTTGTCTCCTAGCAGAAGCAAAAACAATTCCTGCCCAAAAGACGAAGTATAGTAAAACAAAATTCTCTTTTGAAGAAAACTGCTGAAAAACATGGTAGATTTGAGGATCTACCTGGGAAAGTGAGCTTATCAAAGATATCCCAATAAAAGGCAAGTGTATTCTGAAAACATCTAAAAGTTCAACTCAAGCTCCTGTTTCTGCATCATTGCAAGGAGATTTGTTTCTCTTTTGTCCATGTTGTGGCAATTTGAATCAATAACACTAAGCACCTGCAGTTTATAATTTTAAATGCCTAATTTCCAATGGAAATGGATTAATCAATTCTTAATAGTTAGTGAGCCTGAAAAGCAACCTTAATTGCTCCCTCCGCATGCACTGAAATGCAGAATTTCCTTTCAGCTTTCTGTTAAAAGTATATCAAAATTAAACCAGGTCATAAAGTAACAGAGTACTTTAAGGAGTAATTGGTAAGCAATATCAGTCAACTAAAGATTATCATAAAAAAGAAACCCAGATGTCCCAGCAGCAATCCAGCCTCTCCCGTTGTTTAATGTGATTATGTAGATTTATACTTAGTGATTCTAGACAGAACCATGTTGAATAAATTGG
>WNHE01000893.1:26825-47528 GCA_009805545.1 Oryza longistaminata
CCCGCCCACGTCTTCCCCGCCGTCGATGGCCTCGCCGGACCCCGCCCCAGGGTAAACACCACCCAACCACATCAGGAGTTCTGTTTCTCCTTTTCCTCATCGGCTTGTGCTGTTCCTCCGGATTCTCACGCTCTTCGTCTCATCTCTTCTCTTCTCCGCAGAAGAAGGGCGGAGGAGGAGGGTTCGGCGGCCAGGGCCACGCCGGGAAGCGCCGGATGAACAGCCGCACCAGCATGGCGCAGCGCGACGAGGTCATCCGCCGCACCGTCTACGTCTCCGACATCGATCACCAGGTCACCCACCACCCACGGATCCGGTTCATTTCTCTCCATTTCTGTGGATTTGATTCCTGACGCCAATTTCCTGTATTTCTCGTGCCTCTTACGAATGATTAGTTGATTATATCAGTTCGATTCGGGTCACCCGTGCTGTTGAGATGAGTTAGGAACGAAACCATTTACAGGATCTCGATGGGAGAGATCATGAGACAGGGTCACAGAAGAGATGATGAATGGGGTATGGATGGGTGGGAGGAGCAGGTTGGGATGTACAGTACGCTACCATGGGTCATCCTCTCTGTTGCTTTCATAGATTTGGGTGCCCCTTCTTACCCAAGCTCTGCTTGTGCACTTCTCGGCGATTTTTAATTCCTATGGAATCTAGAAAGTTGTAGTATGGGTGTTTTCTTTTTTTCCTTTTCTGTGCTTACGTTCGGTGCAGCCAGCCTTGTTGAGTTATTTGTTTTCTTCTCTGGTTGTTTGGCACTGCTACCTTCTTTGGCTTCTTCACATATCCTGCACCTGTACCGTGTCACCTAGGTAGCTTTCGTGCCTGCAACGTCGCATACGTTACACATGTAACTAATTCAATCTAAGTAATATGCAAACATAGCCACCATAAATGTGGGAGTTACTTTACTAGCTATGTATTTCTGGAAATGTCTTCATTTATGAGCCCTGCTTCTATGTTCCTTTTGTATGCTCTAGTCCTAATTGGAAACAACAGTAACTAAAATCCATGACCTGTTCTGTATTACCACCCTGCAAAATTTAGTATATTCAGAGTGAGAGCTTCTTGAGAGTAAATGCTCACGACTTCTTATTTGGTGCGATACAGCCAGGACCAGATTTTATATGTTTCTGTTCATTAGTGTATATTGTTGCCTCTTAGCCTTTATTACTTGCCTTGTTTGTGGTTTTGTGCTGACATTCCTAGCCTGCATGGTCTGGTTGGTTTTCATTAAGGTAGTCTCATATGGATTATATCTTCAATTGATAGCTGATTAGTTATGCATAGCGACATTTCTCATATCCGCATATTGGAAATGAACGTCAAATTATTTGGTTGCTTTGCTCGCGATGTTTACTAAGATTGAGGCTTTAAATGGCTGATTCTGTTTGCTAGTGAACACATTCTTTTTTGGTGCAGGATGATCAATGTTCCATTAGTTATACATCTCCCTTCTTGGATCTAGTATTTTCCCTAATAGGTATATACTGAAACAATTTTATTGCCATGTTCGTGAGTGCAAGATACCTAAATGTTTCTTGCCATGTTCGTGAGTGCAAGGTACTTAAATGTTTCTCTCTTTGGCATATCTGTTCGGTAAAAAGAAAAAAGCACATCACTTGTAGTTGTAGCATTTAGGCAGTATTGTGTACAGTGTTGTGTATGTGATGACAATAATACCTGTGCATTTGCAGTCTGTACACATTCAATGGATTTATATTCTGTCCTACTCGTAGCCATATTCTTGGTTGAAGTGTGCTAGAAGTTTAGAAAATGCATTTTCTTTGTCCTTTGTTTGAGCTCTGTTGAGATAACTGTACGTATAGCAAGCTGACACATACGGATGCATTTTTAATGAGTAAATTGCTCTTGCGGTATAGGAACTTAGTTAGTGGGTGCGATTTAGTGCAATAACTTGAAATTTGTGCAAATTGGTATATAAACTTGCCAAGTAGGTGCATTTTCTGATTTGGCAGAGCCACGCGTGCAAAATTGACTATGTCGGCATGCAACCGTGAATTGGTTCTATTGAGAGGAGTCCACGCTAAATTGGTGTTTTTCCTGACAACGATGATGTCTAGGGCTAGAGTTCAGACGATTGCATTGAACATGTCGCCAGTGTGGATGTATAGTGTGAGGACAAGGTTCAGCAGGCCAATCTTCTCTGCTTAAGCCGCTTGCTAGAAGTTTTCCGTCTCCCATTGGATTGCCTGCTGCAGCAGGGAGAAGAATCACATTGATTGTAGGAATGGAAAAATCAAATTAAGCAATGGAAACAGCTTGAGTCCACAAGTTTTACACAGTTCTTGCAAGATATCAATCATCTCTGATCATCGAATGGTGCTGCACGGTGTTGTAATGGCAGGAGGTACCTGAGCACGGTGGGGATCCGATGGCACACTGACATGGTCGCTTTTGAACATGTGGCACAGTCAAATCAGAAAATGCACCCACTTGTCAACTTGTTATACCAATTTACACATATTTCAAGTTCTTATACCATGAGCTCAATTTAATCTTTTTCAATTAATCCTTTGTTTGAGACTGTATGTATAGCAGCAAGCTGACACAAATGGATGCCTCTTTTCTTTTTTAATTCCAGGTGTCGTCATGTAGCCTGTCTATAGATGGGTTTGAGCTTAGTTGGTGGAATGCTAGGTGTAGTTCATCCAAGCATTTTTGTAGGTGCATTTGCATCACTTGTTATGGTTCTTAGATAAACTTAGGACAACTAGTCACATTATTGAATCATGAGTCAGATGCTTTACGTTTTATGTCCATGGTAAATATGATTTTGCTTTGTTCTATTATCTGTAGAACAATGTCCTTGTGTGCTCCATGCCATACTATTTTGTGCCATATACTCTGATACTCATAACAAGAAGCAAATCACTTGCTACTTCTCTGTAGACAAATGAGGCCCTGTTAAAGATATGCAGCTATGCAAATTATTCCAATTGTATCTTCTTTATATTTGCCATGTCAGCATTTTTTATGTACCGAAAGCTTTACACTGAATCAGCTTTTCTTGAAGAAATTGTGACAAGGTCTGAGATCTATGGCATCACTTATGTTAGAGGTGCTGCTAATGATTTTGCATTTACTATAGTTATGTTCTGTAAGGCTATGTTCTCTCAGTGTTGAAATGCCTAATTCAGCATTCAAAGAGTTATTTTAATTTTTTTTTCACTTGGCTGTTCTTCTGTATTGATAAAGTTGATAAATTAAACTTTTGGAGCCTGTTGAACTCCGTATTTGTATTATCATTCTGCTGTTCCATTGTGCCAGATGATATCCAGTTTCCTTTTATTCTCTTCTTTTTAATGCAGTTGCAAATCAGAAATTGTAAGCATGTTGATAGCTTTCATTTTCTTGGTGTTCAGGTCACTGAAGAGCAACTGGCAGCACTATTTATCAACTGTGGACAGGTACATTTTTCTGGCTCCACACTTGCTTTCTGAGATAATTGTGCATAATAATCTTGAAATTTTTCTTTCTGAAGGTTGTGGACTGTCGTATGTGTGGGGATCCGAATTCTGTTCTTCGTTTTGCTTTCATAGAGTTCACTGATGAGGGTAAGTGGTCGAGTGATAATTAAGCATATACTTAGATCAATTCTCAATTGGTTAATAAACTGCTCTGCTGCAGAGAGTGCAAGGGCTGCTCTAAATTTGTCGGGAACTGTGCTTGGATATTATCCTGTCAGGGTGCTGCCATCAAAAACTGCGATTGCACCTGTTAACCCAACATTTCTGCCCAGGGTAAGCTGAATCTGCACAATTCACGTATTTGCATAAATTTCATTATTAATTCTTATTTCAATGAAATTTATGCAAATACGTGTACACCTGATGTCTAAAAGCTGGCCCCCATTCTTGTTGCCTGCAGTCCGATGATGAGCGTGAGATGTGTGCAAGG
Organism: Oryza longistaminata; assembly: GCA_009805545.1. Taxonomy (NCBI): domain Eukaryota; kingdom Viridiplantae; phylum Streptophyta; class Magnoliopsida; order Poales; family Poaceae; genus Oryza; species Oryza longistaminata. Next base: position 30,753 of record WNHE01000893.1, read on the forward strand.
ACTATTTACTGCACAAACATTGACAAGAAGGTTTGCTACAATTTGCTATCCAGTCGTTGTACTCTGGTTTTCGATATCCTTTATGCTCATGTTTCTTTGGCATTTGATGCATTTGATACAGGTCTCTCAGGCAGATGTGAAATTGTTCTTCGAGTCGATATGTGGAGAGGTTGGTGATTTGTCATTCCTTATGTCAACCTTTTCTTCACAATCATACTGAAATGCAATTCAAGGAACAACTTCCCTCATTGCAATACCACCTTTACAGGTATATCGGCTGAGGTTGCTTGGTGACTACCATCATTCTACTCGCATCGCCTTTGTGGAGTTTGTGATGGTCAGTATGTCTTGCCTGTTTCATATTTGTCTAAAATTGCTGCATTTCTACACATATTAAATTTTTAGTGTTACTAGGTGACAACACAGGATAGCACACTGCTCACGACTTCGTAGAAAAATATGCACAATGAACTGTTCTCCAGTCTTTTTACTGTGGTTTCTAGGTAGTTCGATCTTTTAAAGAACTTTTATGGAATCCAGTTGTCAATCAGTGCAGCACGAAATTGTTCTGCTCTATCTGAGTTTTTAGTCCAATCAACTGAATAAATCAGCTAGAAAACAGTTCAGAGCCTTTGATGTTTTGAGTGAGAACTGTGGAAAGACGAGATCGAGTGTATTTGGTATTTACATAATTCCTTGCTATTTGATATTTTTCTTCTCCATTAGTCCTACTCAACAGTGATCTCCTGTTAATTGGTGACAACAGATGTGTTGGTTGGTACTATGAATTATGATCTCTTGTCTAGCATTGCATGGCAGTGTAGGTGGATTTTTAAAATCATGTCCTGGAACCCTGGACTGTGGTCCTAAGTACTCTTGATTGAGAAGTTTCCTGCTTACAGGAACTGTTGCTAGCTGTTTCTGTCATTATGCTAAGTGCATTAACTTGATACGCCCTTCAGCTTTGAAGCATGTTGTCTGTGGGGGTGGGGGTCGAGTTCATATTCCTTTATCCAAAATGTTACATGGTGCTAGTTTCTGTGTACAAGTAACTAATCTCTATCTAACGTTTAACTTTATTTTGTTAACATTCAGGCTGAAAGTGCCACTGCTGCTCTCAACTGCAGTGGTGTCATACTGGGTTCCTTGCCAATAAGGTAAAGATGTGGGCTTTCACATATTGACGGCTTTTGTACAAACAAGTTATTTACGGAAATGACTGAGGCGGCTTTGCTTATATTTCAGGGTGAGCCCCTCAAAGACTCCCGTGCGTCCCCGTGCACCTCGCCAGCTGATGCACTAGGTGTTGTAGGTACAGGAGGTGCTGATGGCACTGCTTATATATAGAGATAGACATATATGAAAGAGAAGTTACGATATATGTCTTTTGTTTTATCTGCTCGGCCTTCTTTTTACTGTACCGTTAGTAAGTATCTACACTTGCAACGGAGGGGGGGAAACCGTTACCGGGTTTGGTCTTTTTCTTTTTTACCTTGCACATAGCGCTTCTTAGAAGCGGGCCTGACGCTTTTGTCCTTGATGCAGCAAGGCAAAACTCCTGGACTTTTGTCGCTGTTCAGTTGTTTGCTGTGTCTTGTTTGCTACTGAAAACCTGATGAACTCGTTACTTGAAAATGGAGACTTATCGTTATGCTGTACATTTGCCACCTGCTATCTTTTTCTTACTGACTCAGATCTCGCCTTCAATTCACTCGTCGGAACTGTATTATTATTGCACTGAACATTCGTTTTTATCGCCTTATGCCGATTTCTATGTTTATTGTCTGCACAATACCGTGTCAGTAGATTTCAGAGTTAAATGCATATATTCATCTCAAGTTATTTTGGTTCTGGTCGAGTTGCACAACATGGCACAAGTAGAAGGCAGTGACATGTGGAGCTGTACAGTCAGATCCACCATTGGTGTTATGGTTCGTTTCTTGATTGGTCGTTGATAAGATAAGCTTCCATGGTTATGAGCTGTCCAGTGGTAGTACGTACATCCATTCATTTTAGGCTCAAATTCCACTACTGCATCACATGGTCGTGTCAAAACTGCACATCAGGTTTTAGTGGCTACTGTTGCAGGCTGTGCAGTCATCGATCGAGGTGGGTGCAGCAGAGGCCAGAGAGTTTTTTTAAGGAAAAACTATCACCTTTTTAATAATAGATCTAATCTAATGGTCTAAATTAACGGGTCCACCAATTTAAGTGAAAATCAACGGTGAGAATAGATAGTGCCATGTGGCGGCCTAGGAGTGTTTGTAGGAGCGCTATGTGGCGGCTTAGGAGCGTTTGTAGGAAGGTTAATGGACTTTTAGTATATAATAGATTTTACATTGCAATTATTAATATGAGGAATCTGCTTGCACGACTGTATTTGTTTGGCATTATTATTCAGTTGTTTCCTTTTAACTGGAGTAGACATAATGGTGCTGATTCTACTCTGGTTCATCTGCTTCAATGGCTCTCGCTTTGCCAGCGACGTCTTCGACAGGTACACATCCCGCTCCCTAATAATTTCCTATTATCATCGCTATGCTTCAATCCAGTTTAGGCCTATACCGGGCCATGATTAATTTCATTGCAAACCTACAAGTTCCTGCACTAAAATGGAGGAAAGTGAGCTGATAATATTTACATATGCTACAAGTTTGTAATTTATACCATTTGGACCATTTGAAGTCTTAATTAAGAATCTATTTGATTTGGATCATTCATCTGTTGCTGCTTTGAATTGTTACACTTAGTTGTTGATATGTAGTAATTCTATTTTCTGTTTCTCGAACGAACTATTTCGGTCATATTGTTGATCCCTAATTATTTTCCATCAAACCTCTTTCAGCCATCTAAAGGCTCGGATTATGCCTGGTGGAAACTATGGAATGGGTGTAGGCATTCCCTCAACCTAAGCCTGCATTGGCAAGTAAAAATAAGGAGGAAGCAAGTTATGAAATTATGGAAGCGGCTCAAATAATTTGGTGGATAGGAAATAGTTCCAAAATGAAATCTGTTTATGATTATTTTTTATACCGATATTATGTGCAGTTATAGACTCATAAATTGAATTGTAAGATGTTTCATTCTGGTCTTCAATTGATCGAGCCTGATTTTTAATTTTGCACTCAGAGGGATGGTTCATGTCTCCAAGGATGTACATACAAAAGTACCTTTTTATTCTGCAGGTTGGGAGTTCAGTTTTTTGACAGGGTTGAAAATTTCCGACTAAAATTTAATTTTGAAAATTCGGGTCTATTTGACCCCTCGATACGAAATGATATTGGCCGAATTTTCTGGATTTTTTTATTTTTTGAATTTGGTAAAAATTGTTTGAATTTGACCAAATTCAGAACAAAATTTTAAAAAATCAACTTATTTCAAACTGACATTTCAGAAATTTCGGTCATATCGGTACCCACAATTGAAATAGCGAAAATGAAAAATTCAATAAAGTGCAACAAAAAATACAAATAAGCTGCAACATAACTAAAAAATCCCAACAAAACCTACCTCTATCTTCTTCTATTCCAGCCACCGGAAACAAGCAACCGGCACGGGAGAGACAAATGAGGTGATGGCGTTAGACAAGGACGAGGGCAAATACAACATTCAAACACATACCAATGGCAACAAGAAGAATCAACACATGCAACATCGAATCAAAATAGAATGAAATATTATGATGCAAAAAAGTGCAACAGGAAAAACAATAGGGTGCAACATCGCTAAAAACTCTGACAAAATAAACCCACCTCCATCCTCTTCTTCTACCCCGGCCACCACAACCACCAATGTGGCGGAGGAAGGTGACAACGTAGCAAAGATGCGGCGTGAGGTGAGCGGCCTCCGGCTAGGGCCAGGGCTAGCCGTGTCAGCGCCCAGATCAGACACCTCCTCCCCATCCCGCGTCGCCGTGACTTGCCACCGTCGTTGCCGGCGAGGTCCAACGCCTCCACCCTATCCCACATCACCCTACACCCCTGCCACGCCGCTTCTGCCGCCATCGTGTGGCCGCCAATGAGGTCTACTCCCTACCACATGCAGCCTTGCCCCTGTCACCAATGCTGTCGTGTGGCCGTCGGTGATGATGTCTCGCCATCTCTTGCGACTCCTCTGGTGTAGAGACTTTAAGAAGAGAGAGACTTTGAGGACAGAGAGTATGAGAGGAGAAAGAAATGGAAGGGGATGTGTGGTAGAGGAAGCTGGCTGAGAGCTGTGGATAAGAAGGAGGCGTCCAATATTTTGCGCTCGTTCAAACGTCTTAAACAAAGCGTTTTCGGGTTGAATCTGAATTGAATACAGTGAAGACCTTTGGTCTTTATGAAAATGGTGTGATTCAGCTCGCTGAATCAAACTCATAGGGAGCTGAGTTGAATATAACACAGACGCATGCCATAAGCATGGTCAAGCTTCATATTGATGTCAGAGATTTTCAGAAATGTTTTGATTCTATATATCATATCACAAACCTGACTTGTTTTATCAGTAAATGTACTTGTATTTTTACATGTTTATACCAAATTGTTCTAATATAAAAATCCTGTAAGCATTCTAATATTTCAAAGTAACCCTCATATTGGTATATATCATGTGTACTTAGGGTAGAACCTGGTTTAGGTAGGCCTGGTCATGGATCCACTTTTCTCTTAGCCTAAAAAGTGGTGGAGTCAATTTTGTACACCTATTTGTAAGCTAAAAATATGACTGAACCGTCATTTTACCTCCCTCAACTATGGGACAAGTCTAATTCGCATTCAATGGTTTTGTTCTACATGATGATTATGTGGCATTACAGTAAGTGATTTTATCTGACGTGGTACATTAACTTGGTACACATGTGTTGACGAAGCATTTATGTGGCAATTCCACCAAAAATAAAATGTGGCCTACATGTTTGTGAGGGCACCCCTTCCTCTCTCCCTCTCATCTAGATATCCTCATCCTCCCTAGCAAGCCGAGCTCAAGGCACATAAAGGCTATGGAGAGAAAGAGAGAGGGGGCTGTGTCAGTAACGGCCGCTTGTCATTGTCGTTTTGGTGGTGTCTCCCCTAGTGGCTCGTTTCAATGGCAGGGGCAACAGCGATACGAAGCTGAAGGCAAAGGTGGAGGTCAACGAGGACGACCATGGCAATCATGTTCCTCATGGGTTTTGTCATCACGCCTACCACCTCCATCATCGGTGGACTTTGCGGTGTGCCTCTGCACATTGCATGACAAGGTGCTTATACTCAATCATAGGAATACCATGTAAATGCCACATAGATGCCACGTTGGATCAGGTCAAGGTTGCTAGGTAGATGCCACTTAAAATAAAACCACCATCAAAACTTCACAGGAAGGTATATCAGACTTTTTAATAATCGAGGGAGCTTCTACACCCACCCAATTTTACAGTTGGAGAATGCAAATCAAACTCGATGGAGGAAATGGACTTTTACCAGTAGAGTATGAGCTAGGGTTAAGGTGTAAGGAATAAGTTCACTTTGGGTCCCTCTATTTGTCGCCCAGTCTGATTTTCGTCCCTTCATCGCAAAACCGGGTATGAGAGATCCCCAACTTACAAAACCGTTTAAAGAAGGTCCCTCGGCAGTATTTGACCCCGGTTTTGGCTGAGGTGGCGCCTACGTGGCTAATTTGACTCAGTCTTTATCTGACGTGGCATTGATGTGGCGCTTACGTGTCAATTCGATCCAAAAAATAATAAAAACTATAGGACCCACATGTCAGTTTTACACACACATTAGTAAAAAAATGGTGGGGCCCACGTGGACCCCACCTGTCATCCTCACTACCCCTTCTCTCTGTCCCCTCTCTCCCTCTTCTCTCTCTCCCCTCGAGCGGCGGCGGCGGCGCAGAGGGGCGGCGGCGCAGAGCTGAGAGGCGGCAGGCGGCGGGTGGAGCGGCGGCGCAAGTTCTGTAAGAAAAAACTTTGCGCAGTCGCGCTTGTGGATCTGGGTGGCGCAGTCACGCTTCTGCTGGAGGTCCTTGCGGGCCTTGCCGAAGATGCCGGCGTCGGGGACGCATGGCACCGGAAGCCACCACTTGTCCTCGTTCCGGTGCGTCGACCGCTGGAACGACGACGACGAGGTCACCGACCCGAACGACCTCGTCCCGGCATCCGCGTACCAGAACTCCGCCTTCTGAAAACTATCCAATATCTCCTGCACAAATTCAAATTCAGCTCATCCTTCTATCCCATAATTCGTCAAATTTAGCATGTTCTTGCGACAAATTTGTTGGATCTTACAGTGAGCATGGCATCGAGTTTCTCCAGAGCAGGGAGGCTGATGTAGATGTCGGATCTTGGCCTGGTGGCCATGACCTGCAGGATGAACAACAATGGAGATGGAGCAAGCAATCAATCAATCAGCCATGGCGTTTGGTAAGTAGAAATCCATTGAATCGTCCATGGATGGATGGATACCTCGACTTTGGTGCCATCGGGGAGAGTCTGCGAGGAGGGGTAGAACTCAACCATGTAGTCGCAGACGGAGAGGAGGCAGTCCATCTCCCTCCTCCACATCGTCTTCTTCCCCGCCGGCAATGGCTCCAGCTTGTGGCAACTCCCGAACACCATGGCTGCAACCGACGACGGCGACGGATTAGCTCGTCGGATTAATTAGCCATGGTGGTTAGTCACTCAGAGCAAGAAGAAGTTCGCCGGACACGAGCACGGCGCCACCACTGGCGCCAACAGCAATGCCGCCGCCATCGTCGTCCTAGCTCAGCTACGACCGAGGCTGCCGGCGTGAGACGGTGGCGGCGAGCGGGGCCATCGCCGTAGCTGCTTGGCACGGAACGCACGACGGCCACAATAATTTGGTGGATTACATGGCGGCAGCGCCTCCTTCTGTCCAAACTCGCCGCCGCCGCCGCTGCTTTGATCTGGTTCGGCCGCTGCTCCCTCGTCTCCCGCTGCTTCCACGACCTCGTCCCCCTCGTCGACTCTGTGCTGGTCCGCGACTGCGTCATCCGAGACGACCCCGCATCGTCGTCGTCGTTCTCGGCGGCGGCGGGGACTGGGGGAAGGACGACAACGGCGGCGGCGCGAGGAGAAGCACCGACGGCGTTACCTCTCGCGGCGGTGCAAGGTCTCGTCGTTAAGGAGCGGATCAAGGACGGACGTGACTTCTGGACGGGGTCAAGGAGCGGCTCCTCCTCCATCTCCGCGAGGTGGATGGGAGCGACGTGGTGGCCGACGCAGAAGTTGCGGCGGCGGTAGCCCCGGCCCCGGTGCCGCCGCTCCACCTGCCGCCTGCCGCCTCTCAGCTCCATCGCCGCCCCTCTGCGCCGCCCGCCGCCGCTCGAGGGGAGAGAGAGAAGAGGGAGAGGGAGGAGAGAGAGGGGGGGACAGAGAGAAGGGTAGTCAGGATGACAGGTGGGGCCCACGTGGCCCCCATCATTTTTTATTATTGTGTGTGTAAAACTGACATGTGGGTCCCATATGTTTTATTATTTTTCGGATCGAATTGCCACGTAAGCGCCACGTCAATACCATGTCAGATGAAAACCGAGTCAAATTAGCCATGTAGGCGCCTTAACTCAGCCAAAACTGGGGTCAAATACTGCCGAGAGACCTTATTTAAACGGTTTCGTAAGTTGGAGGACCTGTCATACCCGGTTTTGCGATCAAGGGACGAAAATCGGACTGGACGACAAATAGAGGGACTCAAAGTGAACTTATTCCAAGGTGTAAAAGGTCCGTGGTCCATTACCGCACCTAGGTTTGTCCAAGGCCCAGATCAGCAAGGGAATTGGATCCACCTACAAGCCACAAATGGCCAGGCGAACGTGTTATACTATGGGCGCACTATAAAATAGCACATGAGACTTCTACTGTGTGCACACCAACATCATTTTCCTTGGTCACGATGCAAGCTTACACTAGAAAAAATTCTCTAGCTATCACGTAGGTTTGGTGCGTGCAAAAATAGCACATTTCTTGCAATCTAGACCCTGATATTTGGGTCCGAATATTTGTGGAGCCCACGTGTTAATGAGCAGTACTGCACATGCAGTACAATAGAGTACCCTCACTCCATTTCTTGTGCTCTTTCTATGTAGCGCAGTGTATTTGGCACTTCATTTTCTTCTCTAATGCCCTCTTAGGTTCTTTGGTTTTTTTACTCTAACTTATCTAACTTATCTAGGTGTGTCATATAGATCACTCTACTTAGAAAATGCATATTTGGATCACTACTGGGAATTAAGCGAGTCATTTTCATATCTAACTATCCACACAAGTATCGTGTATACTAGGATTGAAAAAAGTAGCATATAGAAATATGAAAAAAAATCCATAGTGTATTTTTCCCTTTCTCACAACACTACTCTAATTGCAATACACAAAATTAGTGGAACCAAATCATTTCACGTGTGCCTGTTTTGATGAGTTGTAGTCTCAGTTCTCTCTCGCTTGCCATCCAACCGTAGCAGCTTTCATTTTCTCCATGTTTCTGTTCTAACCGATTACATTGTTGGATCTTGCAGTTACATTGCTAGGTTTGCACATTTCCAATAATAATTTTTTTCAATCATACATGGCATGACATATGTAACACATGTCACATGCCTGTTCGTTTCTTCTGAAAGCGGAGGATTAAATTTTAGAAACTTATGGCACGCTTTTCAAACTACTAAACGGTGTGTTTCGTGCGAAAACTTTCTATTGAAAGTTGCTCTAAAATATCAGATTAATCTATTCTTTAAGTTTGTAATAATTAAAACACAATTAATCAGACGTTATTACCATCTCGTTTTGCGTGAAACACTTAATCTTTATCTTCATCTTCATATTCAGGAGATTCAAACCCCAGGCATATGACTAAATTAATCCACAGTAGTGATCCAAATGTGTATTTAAAAAGTAGAGTGATCTATATAACATATTTAAATAAGTTGAATGACCCTCCATTCATTTTACTCTCAATATTATACTAGGAGACACCCGATTAATTCAGAACCAGATCCTCTTACAGTGTTTTTTTTTACATAATAGGTTTTCATTAATCCGGCTTCTATATCCTCACTTTGGTTTTACAACATTAGAGGGTAGTACACTACTACAGAAAGAGCCATTGGTGCCGGTTGGGAAACCCTATGAGTGTTGGATTTCCCAACCGGCACCTAGCAGGTGGCACCTTTGCGGTGGTCTCAAACGTGTCGGTTTAGGAACGGGTGCCTTTCAGGTTCCAGGAATAAAAGAAATATAGTCGAGACGATGCATCTAGCTGCTCCTAATTACACTCACACCAGCATTGATCAAAAATCCCCAAATCACATAGCACAAATCAATACAGAAAAAAAAATCCCCAAATCGGTGAATCCCTAAATCATATAGCACAAATCAATCAAAAAAAAAATGCACAAATCACATGCACAAATCGATCCAGAAAAAAAAATCCCAAATAAGTGACGCCACTCCGATAGCGACTGGGATTTTTCAGGCGTGGAAACGTGGGCAATGACACGCTGCGCGGCAGGTCCCGCGTGGTGGTGGTCTCGTGCTCTCTCTCCTACCCGCGGCCCGCGGGCCATCGATCGGGCGCAATCGGTCGCGCGTGTCTGGCTAGGCGAATAGGTGTGCGTGCTGAGGAGGAGACACGGGTAGGTCCGGTTAATCCCGCTTCTGTACTAGTCTAGCTAGTGATAAACTTGGGAAATGCGTTTAGGTGGTGTTTAGATCCAGGGACTTAGCTTTAGTCCCTGTATTTAGACATTAATTTAGAGTATTAAATATAGACTACTTACAAAACTAATTACATAAATGAAAGCTAATTTGCGAGACAAATTTTTTAAGCCTAATTAATCCATAATTAGAGAATGTTTACTGTAGCATCACATAGGCTAATCATGGATTGATTAGGCTCAATAGATTCGTCTCGCGAATTAGTCTAAGATTATGGATGGGTTTTATTAATAGTCTACGTTTAATATTTATAATTAGTGTCCAAACATCCAATATGATAGGGACTTAAAAGTTTTAGTCCCATCTAAACAGGGTCTAAGGGGGCGAGTGGGGGCTGCGAGTGGATAAGCCCCCTTTGCGCTAAAAAGATTAGTTATCAGGCTCCCGGCTCGGCTCAGTTTTTACGGGTGTTGATTTTTAATAAATCGGCACCTATAACATATTAAAGGTTTCGTTTTTTTAAAAGACCGATACTTATAGTATATGTGATGGTTTTTCTTTAGAACCGGTACTTATAGTATGTATTCGGTTCACGGAGGTGGGATACGTGCCGGTTTTAACTGTTTAGGTACATATAGTGCCAACCTCAATGTGCCTTTTTAGTAGTGGTAGTTCCTTCATCCACCGTCCTTAAAGCATCTAATGTGCCTCTTGCTTTTGCTTCATTTCAAGTTGTTTCCATTATTAGTCCTGAGTTCAAATCTCCGTAGGAGCGAATTTTAAATTGGGTTATTTAAGGGCTAAGTTCTTGTTTGGAATGCTAAGTTCTTAATATAAAATAACTGCATATATCCGGTTGGATGCAGAGGCCGAGTAAAAAAAATACCCTTATCTAAAAAAATAAAAAAAATTATTAGGCCTAAGCCTAATGAATAGCAGCCGAGGTACAAGCCCAATGCGGTCCTCACTCGCAGACTCGCAGTAGCTATCTCTTTCGCTCGCGAATGGAAATATTTGCGCTGTTGGGTGCCGCACCTCGCTCGTCGCCGTCTATCAAGCCGACGGGTGCTTTCCTCGCCGCCGTATTCCGATCCTTTTCGCTATCAGTTTCAGAGGAAAACAAGAACAGGAAGATGCAGAGGCGCCAAAGAAGAAGTGGTTGACTAATTGAAGATCAAATTCCTGGCTACTATCAAGTTAAATTCTATATACGCTACTGAGATGGAAGAAGAGGTTAACACCGTGATTCCAATAAAGTGAGAAACTCTGTTTCTTAGGTGACATCCGACGGATTTTAGTTGTTCCCAAGTACTGCTACTCCTTGGATATACTCCGACAACGACGAATTGGAGTGCGCTCACTGCGAAACTCGACGCGGCGACAGTCACTGCCGGCAAACGGTGGCTACCGCCTACCAGCACTACTAGAGTAGTAGTCGGGAACTCGGCATCGGACGACGGTGAACGTGACCGCTTCCTCACCATAGCATCTCGATGAAACGATCTCATGTGTTTTTGCGTCTTTGCTAGAGATTGAAAGGTTGTTCGATGTTTATATGGGCAGGTGGGTTGTTGTTTTCAGGTCGGATGCGACTCCTTTGGCAGTGCCCAGACGGTGGCGGCCAGCGAGGAACAGCACCGCCGGCCCGAAGGCACCGGTGGCTCATCGTGCCTTATTTAAAATAAGTCTATTTCTCCTCCTTTCTCTTTAGGCTGACATATATATATCTAAAATAAGTCCATTTTATGTCTTTATTCTTTTGGCCGTGCTATAAAATATGTCTATTTTTACTCCCTATTCTCTGTGACGTGCCTTACATATGGTTGAAAATAAGTCTGTTATGCATCCCTGAACTTCATACCGGGCTTAGCCATGCCGGCCCAGCGTGCCGGTGGGGAAGCCCAAGCACAATCCGGCGGTCGGGCTGGGCCGGGCCGGCACAGACACGACCCCCAGTCGGGGTGTGCCGTGCTTGGGCCAGACCAAAACGCCGTGCCTTGGACCGGGCCGTCAGGCCTCGGGCCTTATGGCCTTCTATAGGTAGTGGTACGTTAAAGTTCCTCTCTTTCCAGTGTAGGGGGTTTGTATTTAGGGATGAAAACGGTATGGAAATTTCCCGACCGTACCGATACCGTTTCCGCAAAACTAATATAATAATAATATTTTTACCGATGGTTACCGTTTTTAAAATTTAGTTTTTTTAATTTCTGTCGGCGTGGCATTGAAGTTGACACTAAATAGATAAATTCATAAATATGGAAATTTCCCGACCGTTTCCGTTCGTTTTCAAAAGAAATAATAAAATAATGTACCGTTTCCGACCATTTCTCACCGTTTTCATCCCTATCGTATCGATGTTTACTGTGTGTCCACTATAAAATAACATACGAGACTTTCACTTTATGGCACACCAGCAGCGACATCATTTTCTTTGGTGACAACTGGCAATGCAAGTTCTACTAGAAAATATTCTTTGGAATAGCTATTAGCCTATCACGTAGGTTTGGTACCGGAAAAATAGCTCACTTCTCGTGTACTAGGATTTATGGAATTTTTTTTATTATTCTCTTTTTTTTTGCCAAAAATATATATATTGCAGTTGGACATTTTAGCACACTCAACTAAAAAAAATCGATTTTCACATACATTTGCATAGCCATGTGTGAAAATCGGGATTTTCAAGGACATTTGGTTTCACGTGGGTGCTTCACGTGCGTCTGGTTATCCGGGAAAATCTTCTATGTGGTAGTGAGTGATAAGTAAATTTACCCTGAAAGTTAATTATTCGATAATCATCATCAAATAACAAAATCTAGAATCTAATTGGATCAATGCTTCAATTCAACCTAGTTGATGTCAAATATATACAGGATACTATATATACAATAAACATGACGGATGTTCCGAGGACGGACGTACAGACGCCATTTCAAGAAGAAAATTCACGTCAAATCAAGGAGTCTCTACATGCATTCGTACGGTCCAGAAAGGCATGGCTTAATTTCTTCCGACGAGCAAAACTAACTTGGATTCAATCAACAAATATTCAGACTCCTCCTCACCCATTTTTTTCTTAAATAAAAACCTCAAAAAGCAGAGGGCGAGGTCAAGTTTCAGTCGCTTCCATGTGGGCCCCATGTACCAGTAGAAGAGTCACAAAGACGAAGACAAGTCCGCGGATTCGAGCCGTAGGCGACGGCCAGGATGGACCCGGCTGGCGTTGACGTCAAACTTGAGGTGCTAAAATGAAAAAAAAAAACTGGTCGTGTAATCCCCCCTCCCCTATATCGGTTTCACCTATATAAACAGCCCAAGAAATCAAGCAAGAACATTCATCGGAGGTAAAAAAAAATAGATTCCATTTCAGAGGGACAGATTCAGAGGCAGCAACCAAGGGCCCGAGGATCCGACGAGTCCTTCCCGTCCTAGTCAGATCGATCGCGGGTGGAAGAGAAGCAGCAGCGGAGGAGATGGGGGAGATGAACTGGGTGAGCAGGAAGATCCATCTCTACAACGTCACCATGGGCCTCTACATGCTCGATTGGTGGGAGCGCTGCCTCTTCAGTATCCTTTTCCATCTACGCCTTACTGTTTACTTCAAATTATTATTATTATTGCTATTTTCTTGCTGATTTTGTCCTCGGGGTTTTGGTTGGACTCGATCCGCTTTGGCTGGAGTTGGTTTTTAGTCCAATTCGTTGTTGGGGATGAGAGAATTACTGAAGGACAAGGGGGAAAAGGGTCATCCAATTGGTCGCGCGTGGTCATTGATTAGGCGTATTTCATCATTTTTTTCTTTTCTTGAAAAAATAATCAGCATGGGGAAATTTGTTTGCACGATTGTATTGTATTACTACTGTTCAGTTGTTTCCCTTTAACTGGAGTAGACATAATGGTGCTGATTCTGCTCTGGTTCATCTGCTTCAATGGCTCTCGCTTTGCCAGTGATGTCTTCGAGAGGTACACATCCCATTCTCATCAAATACTGTGGAATGTTTCAATCCAGTTTGGACCTGCCGGACCATAATTAGTTTCTTTTCCAATCTGTATGTTTTTGTATGAAAATGAAGGAACACAAGCTAATAAACATTCAGAATCATGAAAACTCTGAATTTTTTACCCTGTCATGACCTGGGGAGTGGGGAGTCATGGCTTGGTGTGCTATGTGCTGTCTCATTTTGTTTTGTGCTGTTAGTCCATCTTCACAATTACAGTTGGTTCCTGGCAAGTGAAACCCTTCTAAATTAAAAAATAGTGGATGTCCTGGGGCTTGTTCTACATGAATTAGAAGTAAAGGGGTAAGGAATTATCTGCAGTGAAAATGATGAGAATTATGAAAAGAAAAAAGAGGAGGAAACTAAAAGATAAAATGTAAAAGCCTTGCATATGTTCTTGGACACATGATTATCAATGAGTAAAATATATTCGGAGATTAATGCAACAACGGCACGGTATCACAATGTTTTTTTTTGTAAGATGAATTCATTATGCTCAATGATGATATTTTCATTTGATATGCATAGAGCAAAGAGAAGTTTAGAATGTTTTTGACCTTTGGTTGTTGAGTACAGTATTTCTCTTTGGATCAGAAATCAACTATTTCCTTGTCAGAGGTGACTGCTCTGCGGTTCCTCGCTAAATGTTCTCAAGCACACGTGATCTCTGCTAATGGGCTTGCGTAGAATGGACAGCTAAAACTCTGATATTTTTCTCCTGTGCCTTTTTATTTGTGACGTCCATGGTCTGAACTCAGAAACACCACCCCACCCCAAACGCAACTGGTAGCGACTCCAATTTGCTATAACTGTGAAATTTTCAAAAAATTTCAACTCCAAAAATATATCTTGCCAAATGCATATCAAAACAGACAAAATCAACACTAGAATTACTTTCAGAAAACTAAATGGAAAATGACAATTTTCGTTTCGTGGGTTTGAAACTTTGAATCAGATGGTTCTGACTAGTGAGTAGTGACAAGACCATCCAACCTTGGCTATAGTCGTAGTTGTGTTTGTGCACTATAATACATCATGCTCTACACCAAAAGTAGCTGGTTAGCAGTTAAAAATATATTTGATTTGGATCATTCTGTTGCTGCTTTGAATTGTCCCATTTAAATTGTTTGTAATTCTAAGTTATATATTTCTAATGAACTATTTCAGTCATATCATTGATCGCTAATTACTTTCAAATGAACCTCTTTCAGTCATCTGAAGGCTCGGATTATGCCCGGTGGAAACTATGGCATGGGTGTAGGCATGCCATCAACCTAAGTCTGCATTGACAAGTAAAAATAAGGAGGAAGGTTATGAAATTATGGAAGTGGTTATGATAACTTAGAACTGTATTTTTGTGTATGAAATAGTTCCAAAATGAAATCTGCTCATGATTAATTTGTTCTTCCTGCATTGTGTGTAGTCACATATCCAATAGATTTGATTGTAAGATGTTACTTTCTGAGCTCATAGTGTAATTCTTCGTTAAATTTTGTTTATGAGCATAATGATCACCTTTTCCCCATCAATTACTGTGTGATCTGCCCTTTTGTGCAAAGTGAGTTCTCTCGTCTCCAATATCACAATCGGAACATTCACTTAAAAACACAGAACAGGATCTTGTAAACCACGCACAAATTTCTATCTGCACTGATTCCTCGAAGTTGTCAACCTATCATTATTTATCTCATTGTTCTTGGGTTACTGGTTTATTTTGCTAAATACTATTGTGCTGTTAGATTTCACTGTCACCGTCAAGTCCATGTCAACTTGGTTTGATAATGCAATACAAGGCACGAAGGTGGATCCTCCATTCAAATTATTGAACAACCAACATTGCTAGTATTGTCATACCTTCTGCAAATCATTTCACCTTTCACTAGCTCTGCACTAAACAACGTTAAGTTACTGCAGGAGTGGATCGGAGCAGTTGTTCAGCTTCATGCGTATAATGTTTCTCGATCAGGTGGATGTATAAATTGACAGTTGGACAGCGAGACATGGACCGAAGCATTTTTGTTTGAATTTATATCAACCACCAGCTTATAACCCCACATTCATTTACACATGTGAGTCAGTGAGTGTACGCTGGCCACTCTCGCGTCGTCCTCCCAGGGCGACTCGGGAGGCAACGACGCCGCCGCCTCTTCCTCTTCAACGCCTCCTCCCCCGCCTCGCTGTCGCCTGAGCGGGCGCCGGCAAAGCCGTGCGCCCGCAAGGACGGCAGCGGCGGGGCCTCTCTCCCATTCGCGCCCGGCTGCTGGGGACGTCGCTCGGCGGCGACCCCCAAGGCCGGGCCTTCCCTATCTTTCGCCGTCCCGGCGGCCTCTCTCAATGGCCGAGCCGACCTTGCTGCCATCGGCTGGCCTCTTTGCTGCCAAGCCGGCGCCCTCCGTGCCACGGCTGTGCCTCTCTGCGCCAAGCCGGCTTCGACGCACTCTCCAAACCATATGCCGCGCGGCCAAATGCCAGCCGTCTGCCACGCCCTCGACTAGCTGTCTGAGCGGCCATGCCTCCTTCCACCGCCGCGACACTGCCACCGCCGCCCTTTCGCGCCATCAACGCCGTTCCGGTCGATCGAACACCTCAGTTCACACCCCATCGCCCGCAATCCTTCCCGCCGCCATGCCTACGCTTCTTCGGCGCCTTCCCCGACACCGTCGCCAATCGCGGCCACCAGGACACGGCCGGCCACCGCCGACGGGTTGCCTCGCAGCTGGCCACTACAGCAGCCATCTGGCCCCGCCTCTCGCCAGCCAGTGGCATCCAGAAGCCCCGCCACGTCACCGCCTCGAGCAGTCACATAGCAGCCGCCGCCTCTGCCACCAGCCGCTTCCTCGCCAGCAGTCAGCCGCCGACGTCAGCCAGCCGTAGTCCGCCCACCACCGTCGCCGCCAACTCCGGCGCCGGCCGCGTCGTCCACCGCCACCACAACCTTCCTTCCCGCCGCCCAGGCTCCCGCTTCCCCCAGATCCGGGCCAACAACCGCACGGATCTGGGCGCCGGCCACCGCCCTCGAGCCAGCGTCCCAGCCGCCACCTCCGTGTCCGCGTTGTCCACCGCGCCGCCACCTTTCATTCCCGCGCCGCCGACTGCCGCTCCCACCAGATCAGGCCAAGCCATGCGGATCTGGGGCACCATCGTCTCCGCCGA
>WNHE01000621.1:0-23215 GCA_009805545.1 Oryza longistaminata
AATATGATATTTTAGAACAACTTTCATATAGAAAGTTTTTGTACGAAACGCATCGTTTAGCAGTTTGGAAAACGTGCCACGAAAATCAAAAACTTCATCAAGTGTTTGTAGTGGAAACGAACGGGGCCTGAGTTTATTTTTTTCTTAGGGTTTCTTCAGAACATAGGATTGTAAAAGCGTAAGAACAGAAAAAATCACAAGAATAGAATAGGAATGCATGTATAAATATAGAGGATTGAAAAACACAGGAATTCTTTAGATAGGATTGTAAAACATGTGTTTGGGCCAGGCATTGAAAAACTGTAGGAAATGAAACAAAGAGATCCAAGCGGATGTAAATTTTCCTTTTATTTCTCAGTAGAATCCACAGGAAACCAAAATTTTCCTTTGGTTTTACTTTAACGGTGCTATAGTCACCGAATCCAAAACCTCCATTTTCTTTTGTTTTTCTTTCGATCCAAATGAGCCCTTATCCTGGTTCCTGAATGACTTTCCAATCCTATGACACTTAAATTCCAAAGTCAGAAAGAATCTTACAATATCAATTGAGGTTTGCCAGTCTTTAGTCAGCTTTGTGCTCTCAACTCTGGAGGCATACTGATTGATCCTTTTACAGACAACACAAAAGGAACGGCATAGTTTTGATGCAAAACCTGTGTTTGTTCCAGCTCCACTTTGCAATCCTGACCAAGAAAAGCCATAAACATCCTTAATGGATTCTGAAAGCAAAAGCAGACACTACCATATGCTTTGCTTCCTCATGCCTCCTGCTTATTAGCTTTAGCAGGAAGAGGGACTACCAAGTTAGTGACAATCTCCAAGCTTTTGTTTGTGTGTGTGCCATGGTCAGAGACAAGTGCTTGCTATAATTGGCTTTATTCCCTGATCTCTCTGCTCCTTTTCAGTCTTCCTTTTGTTTGTTGTGACCTCCAGATTCTCTGCCATTGATAAAGCTTGATAACCATGGTCCAGAAAAGTGACTCATTAGGCACTAATCTTTTTGTTCTTAAAGTTGCAAAAACACCATGCCATATTGCCATCTGTGCGTCCATGCTTAAACTAACACAGAAACAAACAAAAACAGGCTTACTTTAACATCTCTCCGTTCTAGAATAATTGGCACTTGCCACTATTTAAGATTAAACTTTATGCATTTATTTTTTAAAAAAATATAAATACTTAAAGATATATTATAGTATTGAAGTGTGTAGCATCATAAATAACCATACAACTTTTATTTATTACAATATAACCATTTAAAGTAATTTGTGGTCAATAATAGTCAACAACATCAGTTATTCGAGAAGGAAGGGAGTAAACCTAAGTTCACATGATTTTCTACAAGGTAGTAGGTCAGCACACTTGGTATTTTTTCAGCCATATATCTCTTCAACAAGATTAGACACTTCAGATCAAGACTGCAAGAGGCAATATATTCGGAGCTTCTATTCTTCAGTTTGCTATTATTCAATCCCGTCATTATTATTATTATTATTATTTGCGCAGAACAGTTATTGCTTGCCATCGACATCGTACCGAACAATCATGGCATTGATCTGAGATCAAGATGAGCAGTGAGCCATTTTGCACTCGCATTTTGTGCAGCAGAAATTAAGTTGCAAATGGCCTCCATTCCATGCCAAATCATTGAGCAGGCCATGTGCCCGGAGGACAAAAAACTGTACCTGCTGCACTGCGCTACTACAGCTGCATTGCCTTCAGTGTTGCGCCCGGTTGGTAGAAGCAGCCTCTCCATGGCTTCTTATATCTGGTGTTTTATCTGAACTTATGAAGAATTTTGATTCCTTGCAATGGAAAACCATATGTGGTGTTTTATCGATGGAAGGTTCAGATAAGTTTTTTTTTTCTTATTTTTTTAAGAGCGTGTCTGCATGTAATTATGTGCTCAAAGTCTGAAAGTGATGTGCAATCATGAGTGTGTTTGTCTGCATGTTAGTTTGCCATTCTTCTGAATGGGTTGGGTTGTCTGATCCAAACATACATGGGGAGTAAATTGCAACATGTAAATAAAAACAAGAGTAAATTTCAGAGAACGGCTAGAGTTGCAGCAAACCACAGTAAATTTCAGAGAACGTTTGGCATATAATCATAGGTTTTATGGTCCATATGTTTCATAAGACTCCACCTTTATTACAAACTTGATTAATTTCAGCTTATTTGAATATTTTTTTTTCAAAGTAACAAAGAATTAAAGCGTCAGACTTATCATCCTTATTCAAGAATTTAATAATTAAAAAATATATACTTTATGTTTTAAACTTTTTCTTATCCAATGTTTTAAACTTTTAAGTAAATTCGTGCTCAACATACACAAGGTTAGGGTTTTATGAAACTTTACAACCATAATACCAATAATTTTATACAAACTTTGACCATAAAACATGAGGTTTTGTAAAATTTATTCTAAAAATATTTGTGTGCTACTGAAATCTTTTCTCTACGAGTAACCAGTGGGATGGTTAAAAACTTAAATACTGGTCATATCGTTTTGACTTTTTTATTAGTATATTTTGATCAACAAATTTTTTATTAGAATAAATTTGTAAAAATATAATGAGCTTTATGATATTATAAAGGGTTAATTAGATACATGCCATTAAAAATTTGCTGGTTTTGAAATATGCCATTACTCTTTACGTATTTGTAACGATGCCACTGGTAACTCTAAGATACGTATTTTGTATATATTGGACGAAAATGATTTTATCTTCTACCTCTCTCTTCCCTCATCTTCTACCTCTCTCTCTTCCCTCATCCTTTCCCATCTCTCTGACCCGAATCGACGCCTCACCGCTACTTCTCGACTAGGTTGGCCTGTCCACGTCCGCCAAGCCACTATGGGAGCTTGAGATGGCAGAGAGCACCGGACAGGTCCCCACGGCTCTTCACGAAGGCGATCCTCGCCGCGTCAGGTGCCGAGGTGGTCGGCGGCGGGGAGGTGGAGAGCGTCAGGCGGCCGCTCGCTCCTCGGTCCTCGTTTCTTCGTCGCCTAGGGACTCCTCGTGGTGAGGAGAGGTGACCGGATTTGGGACTCATTGGCCTCCCTCTTTCCCGACTCCGCCTTGCCAGCCGCGTAGAGGGATAAAGGGAGGGAGGAGATATGCCATCGGCGCCGGTGACCGTGAGCCTTGCAGCGACATCGTCGTCGTCAGTGTGGAGCTCTGCAGGAGATGGTCGGCGGTGGTGCGAGGTGGAGGGAGACACAGGCATCGTGGACGAAGAGCGCCAGAAAGGGAGGCGGCGGCGACTGCGGTGGTCATGTCCATTGACAGCCGTGCTTGTGGTCGCCGCTGTCAAGCCATCGCTGTCTCAGGTTGTCGAAGAGAAGAGGGGGAAAGGGGAGGAAGGAAGAAGAAGGGCAATTTTGTCCAATCTTTTTTTGTACATGCATCCAAGGGGTAAATAGTGGCATGTCTCAAATATGTCTAAAATTATAATGGCACGGTTCCAAATACTTGAATACTAGTGGCAAATTTCAAAACCAGCATATTTTTAATGGCATGGATCTAATTAACCCTTTTTTTCTTGCTCTGGTCTCCCTATGATCAACAGAACATTACTAGTATACATTTATTGCGGTCATCTTATGTAGCCGACTTTTTGAATATAAATTCTTTGGCCCTGGAAAGCAAACACTTTCCTAGAGTGATAGCATATACTTCCTCTGTCCATGAATATAAAGCACTTTTGGAACAGTGCTAAGTAATTTTTTTTTAACTTTTGTCTATCATCAATAGCACAAAAATTATAACAATTGACTACATAAGAATAATGTTTCTAGATCTATCGTGAAACAAAATATCATAATATGCAACTCTTTGTATTTAAAATAGTTTATTTTTATAGATGTTATTAGTCAAAGTAGCATATCGAAGACCGTGTTGATGCCCAAAAGTGCTTATATTTGTGGACGGAGGGAGTATTTTTCAAATATCAAACCAGAAGTCAATGACCTTATGTTGTACGTTGTGATGTTATAGTATTATTCCTCATTCCTCAATTTGATAGATTATGTGGTATCTGAGATGAGATGATTCTTTCAAAGAAATTCTACTGATGATCTGTTCTTAATTATTGTCACCAAACATTGCAGGAAATGTTACCTGAAGCTCGGGTGGTTTACTGCTCAGCAACTGGTGCATCAGAGCCTCGAAATCTGGGTTATATGGTTCGCCTTGGTCTCTGGGGAGATGGAACATCATTTCAGAATTTTCAGAAATTTCTAGGTTTATTTTTGTTCCTTTATACTTATATTTTATTTTTTTATATACCTTTCCATTTGTGTTTGCATGTTATCTTAATTCATACAAAAATTTCAAATAATTATTTCCAATGCCGACCAGCTACCATCATAATAACAATTTCAATATATAAGGGCATGAGCAGTAGTAGACTAGTAGTTGTCTCTTATCAAAGCATAGCAGTAGTTGTCCACCTGCCTCCATCTTTAGTCCCAGTTAGTGTTACCAACCGGGAGTAAAAAAAATTTTTATGCCGGTTATTTCACCCGGGACTAAAGATGGGCATCTTTAGTCCCGGATTTGTGGTCCTTGTTACATAACCGGTACTATAAGGGGTTACCAATCGGGAGTGATGCTCCTTTATCCAGCAGTGAAAGTAACATGTTCTTACGTCGTAGCGGGTCATACCAATATAAATAGAGATGAGATATAGCCTATAAGTGTTACTGTGGAATAAAACATTAGATTCGGTTCCTTACGTACATTATGCATTGGTGCACTTTGCATGATGGGAGGAGGGGATGAAAGAAGCATGGCTCTACTTTTAAGGTTGTAAAGATATGGGTTATAAGGCCTGGTCAATTTAAAATATCAGAACTTGATTTCAGATGGTCTTTTTTTAGTTATTTTCAGAATATTTATTTTCAGAAAGTGCGATAAAAAAAAAACTCTCAAAGAGTTATAAAACGGCGTACTGTCAAAACGTGCACTACTGGCGCTGTTAAGTTTTCATATATTCAAAATGATTTCATCCTTGAAACCAGATATACATGCTAGATTGAAAATATCTGTAATAATAGGTCGACTTATCGAGCACTAAATTTTAATCCCCTCTTTGCTCATTCTACTACTAATTTTTTTAACGATTATATTGTCCCCTTTCTCATAAATAAGTGAGAGCTTCAAAATCATGATTTTCAAGTTGAAAATAGTTTCAGCATCTCTAAAACATCAAAAGGGGATAGAAAAATTTAAAGCCAAAATCTAATTATGTTTAATTATGTTTGTTGAAATTTTAAGTGGTAATTAATTAACCTCTCTCCATGGAAATTTCTTCAAATTTGGTTGAAGTTGACGGCAGCGCTATTCCGCGCTCTATTAGTTCGAGCACCGCACAATGTCCTCTCCTTCCGGTTTTCCAGTTTTTTACCACCCCACCTTTCCTCCGCATCCCTCCCGCATCCCACCTTTTCTCGGTTCGTTTTTTTCGTTTTTTACCACTCCACCTTCCGTATTTCTTTTTTCTCTTTTCCATCTCATCCGTTCTTTATCAATGGGCCCGATAAAATATTAACCATCCAGATTTCTCTGTTTTTCGTTCCTTCTATGTAGTTTTTCTGTTTTCACATTTCAGTGAAATATTTACCGTCTAGTTTTTCTTTCCGAGTTTTCCCTTTTTCTAGCATCTCCGCACGTTTCAAAAGTAACGAATTTACTCCATGGAGTTTTTCATTTACTCCTAGCCTCCCACATCTGCTCATTCAAAAGTAACAAATTTACTCGCATGAATACCTCCACATCATATGACGCCATACCTAGATGGTCGTAAAAGAATTACTACCAGTTTACAATGCTAGTAATTCTTTTACCAATATTGTAAATATTGTTTAGATTTCATGGTCTGTGAGTAAAACAATTTCTACCTTCCTCTCGATATAGCCCATGATCTCATAGCCACCGTGTAGTAATATGTTTACTGATGTGTTCAATACACAGTATAAGAGTAAAAACTGAGATTTCGTGGTCTGCGAGTAAAACAATTACCACCTTCCTCTCGATATAGCCATGATCTCGTAGCCACCGTGTAGTGTTCAATATACAGTATAAGAGTAGAAATTGATACTAAAAGTATTGTTGATCTGTATCACAAAATAGTCGTATGAATAAAGAAATTACAGGCTCAATCACACACAAGCGATAAAATTACTCATAGGTGAATCAAACTAGAAAAGAAAAAAAAATGATTCAACCAAAAATCCATCTGGTGGCTTTGTTAGTTCTTGCTATAAGGATGAAGAACGTGATCTATGTCTTGTGTCTGGTAGTGGAGAGGGAACCGGATGGCAATCTGTAGTTGACGATGGAATCATGGAAGGATGTAGCGGTGTGGTATAGAGAGGAACTCGATGTTGCGTAGTAGCAGCCATCCATCATCTAGCAAGCACGAAAAAAATGCAAAAACATTCTCATTCATGTCAATAGAGATGACGAGCAAAAGAAAAATAGAAAACAACCTCCATCACCGGTGGACTCCACCCTATCCTCTATGGCCAACCACATGAGCACGATGTGCAAATGTAGGACATGTGCAGCCCATTAATTGAGATCAGGTAATATTGGAGATTGCATGTTAATTTGATTTGCAAAAAAAAAAAAAAAATTGGGGCTTCATGCGTGAAGTTGAAGGAGAGTATGCAGATGCAAATCAAAGTGTCATTTCCTTATTTGCTTGTTGTATCTATGTCGCCAACGTGGAGCAGCCGCTGGTTGTTGCTATTGGCCTAGGCGAACACCTCCTTGCTGGTTAAGGTGCTGCCCAGCGTTCGGCAGCGAGGTCCGAAGCAGTGCCTCCTTCGGCCACCGCCATCAACCGCCACGGTGTCGTCGTCCTCCTCCATGGTGTGTCGCCGATCTATGGGCTGAGATGGTGGACGATTCAGATCCGAAAAAAAAGGAAAAAATGAAATGGGGGTGAGAGTGGTTGGTTGGATACGGGAAAAATAGAATATATACCGGAAGCAGAGAGGTTGTTTTTATTGAAGTAAATCATTTACTCCGATAATGGTGAGAGCACGATACAGGACGTGGGGTGGGATCGGAAGCAGGGGAGTTGTTTTTATTATCGAAGTAAATCGTTTACTCGAATAAAGGTGGGTGGTTGAGGCGCGCGATAGGAGTAAATCGTTTACTCCGACAACGGTAGGAGTGGGATGATGGGACGTGGGGTGGGGTGGGCCTGGGCTGATGCATGTTTGGCGCTTGGAATATTAGGAGCGCGCTATGCTCCTAATAGTAGTTCTATATAATATGAAGTAGGAAAAGTTATTCTCAGATTTTAGCAATTTTCAAAAAGCTTAAATAGAACTACTTCGTCTCCCCTCGCCATGGGGCCGCTGGAAGGCTCGACGGTGGCAGACGGTGCCCTCCCCTCCCCCGGATCCAGGAGGAGAGGGGAGGGGAGGCGGAGGCGGTGGCGGCCCGGCGGCCCCCTCCATCGGATCCAGTGAGAGGGGAGCAGCCAGCGGCCCGGCATACCGGCATCCGTGCGATGGCGGTGGCGGCAGCCCGGCATACCGGCATCCCTGCAGCAGTGGTGGCGGTTCGGCGGTGACGGCGGCACCCTCCCCTTTCGGCATTGGCGTTTACTTAGTGTTCTTGAATCTGATCTTGTGTCCTTGTAGTAGTGTTTTCTCTAGGATTTAGGTCCAAATTTGATGCTTACTCACATTATTTTTCTTTCTTTCTTTTTTTTGCCATCGGAGAAGGATTGAAGCGGGATCAATCGCACGTGCGATGGAAAAAAATTTTGACGACGAACGAAAACTCTAACCCGGAAGCCTTACAAATTTTTTAATTAGGTAAATATAGATTGAATCGGACTTTCCTTTTTTTAATTTTTTTGCCTTTTTTTCGTTATTACGGATGTCGAAAATGTCTTTAATTTTGTTTTACCATGTCGCTTTTTCTTACCGCATTATATACGATTTTTTTCGCCCTTTTTTTCAAGAGATAATCCAAGAAATACCATTGACAAGCGTCCAAATTCTAGAAATGCCATCGACAAGTGTGAGTTCCAAGAAATGCCATCATACAAACGACTTTGTCCCAAAAATGTCATCGCCGTTAGGGTTCCATCCATTCCACGCCGTTAAGTTCTATAGGATGAACAGTGTATTTAACGGCGCAAAATGCGCAGGAGGAGGCCGGCGGTCAGGTTATGCCATGGAAGAAGGGATAAGAAATAAGAGGGAAAGAGGCAGTTTGGTCCAGATTTTTTTAAAATGCTTCTAATGGGTAGTTGTGGCATATCTCGAATATGTGTAAAATTATAATGGCATGGTTCTAAATACGTAAATACTAAATGCATATTTCAAAACCAGGATATATTTAATGGCATGATCCAATTAACCCTATTATGAAAGTGTCTTTTAGATAATTAATCACATACCTTTTTAAAATGTCCAAACTAATTGTTTTAAAATTTAGAGTAAATTTCACAAAATATTGATACTTTATCCAAATTATCGTAAAACTACATATTTAATTTAAAGTAATGTATCATAAAACTACAGATTTAATAACAAATTTATTATAAAACTATAAGTTTAAGGCTAAGTATCTCAAAACTATAAAGTTGATAATAAAAATATCACAAATCTACATATTTTAGGGTATAAATCCTTAGCACTAATGTTAAGTTGAGTTATAAATATCCATGTTTTGTGATTAAATTGACATTAAATCTTTTTAAATAAATTTATTACTAAATATGTAGTTTTGGGATATTTCACCTTAAATTTGTAGTTCTGGAATAAATTTAGTGTTAAATATGTAGTTCTATGATACATCTTGTTAAATGTGTAGTTTTATAATAATTTACCCAAAGTACTTATAATTTTGTAAAATTTACTTTAAAGCTATTTATCGTCAATGTTGTAAAGGTTAAAAAGTCGGAGTCTACATGAACGCTATTGTAAAGTGTGAATGATAAGACGTCGAGTTGAAGTTCCATGCCCTAAATAAATTTAGGGACAATTCTCCGTTTGACCCTGTTTCGAAGCCTATTTTTTTGAGTTTTCTTACTTGACCTTACTTTTCAAAATCGAAGTCATCGTCTGACCCTATTTTTACTACACCGTTTATGTTTCATTTCATCTACTTCAAAATGACCAAAATGCCCTCAGTACACATTTATCTTGCCAAAACAGGGCAGTGGCGGACGCAGCTTTAAAATATAGATGGGGTGGAGAACGGAGATGTTCACTCGTTAAGAGCATTCGAACACAACACATATCGAATTAATAGTTCATTTGCATAACTGCCACAATTTGTTGGGTGTTCACACCTTGTTATACCTAATTTTGATGACCCATAACTACTATATTGGGGTAAGGGGGGTTTTGAGGGTGTGGGGCGACACGAGTCGTAGCTGAGTCGGTCGACCCACCCCACCCCGCTTAATGGTTAGATCCGCCCCTGAAACCTGAAACGGGGTCTGACCCATCTTATCTTGGCGGCGGGGCTGATACCTCATCGAGGCCGGCGCGGAGGGTCGCACCGTTGTGCCTAGACCTAGAGAGGACGGAAGACGATGCGGGGGCTCGCGGGCAGGAAACGACGGCGCATAGAGGGTCTGCGCGCACGGCCCGTGGCTGGGTTGCGCCGCCGCACAAGGACCGGCGCCAGACAGAGGCCGGGGCGGGGGCTCGTGGCTGTCAGCACGGAGGTAGCGGCAGCGCGGGAATGGAGCGGTGACGCGACGCGCGGAGAGTCGCACGCGTGGCCTGTGGGTTGATCGCGCCGCCGCGCACGGATCTGCGACAGAGGCCGCGGGGCATGGGCACGCGGCGGTTTAGAAGATTTTGCACAAATGACATATGACCAAATGTTTTGCACATTATTTGTAGATTAGAAGATTTTTGAATGCATGAGTTCACCTTGGCTTAATTTATTTGTATATTAGTTTTCAAGATTAGTTTTGCGGATCATTGTGGTTAAACAATAACTAAATGCAATTTCAGACATTACAAGTACTGTATTATTTTGCAGTTTTAAATTACTAGCAATGATGCCCGTGCGTTGCAACGGGTGAAGGTAATTTTAATCATGCATACTATTGGGCACAAAAGATAGAGGAGGAATAATAATAATAATAATAATAATAATAATAATAATAATAATAATAATAAATGAAATTGCAGTGATTTTTGGTCAAAAAGATAAAAAGATAAAATTAATTTTCCGTTAATTCCATTATCTAAAAATAATAATATACGGTAGCGCTATTCTGGGCTCTACAGCACGGAATATTAGTTCAAGTGCCACACAACGCCCTCTCCTTCCGGTTTTCCCTTTTTAACCACCCCACCTTTCCTCTACATTCCACCTTTCCTCTGTTCATTTTTTTTTTATTTTTTACTTTTTTTCATTTTTTACCACTCCACCTTCCGTGTTTCTTTTTTCTCTTTTCCTCTCTCATCGGTGCTTCATCAATGGGCCGGTAACCATCCAGATTTTTCCCTTTTTCGTTCCTTCTATGTAGTTTTTCTGTTTTCGTGTTTTAGTAAAATATTTACCGTCTAGTTTTTTTTTCGAGTTTTCCGTTTTTCTAGTATCTCCGCACGTTTCAAAAGTAATGAATTTACTCCATAGAGTTTTTTATTTACTCCCAGCCTCCCACATCTGCTCATTCAAAAATAACAAATTTACTCGCAGGAATGCCTCCACATCATATGACGCCATATCTAGATGGACGTAAAAGAATTACTACCAGCTTACAACGCTAGTAATTCTTTTGCCCATATTATAAGTATTATTTAGATTTCGTGGTCTGTGAGTAAAACAATTACTACCTTCCTCTTGATATAACCCATGATCTCGTAGTCACCGTGTAGTAATATGTTTACTGATGTGTTCAATACACAACATAAGAATAAAAACTGAGATTCCGTGGTCTGCGAGTAAAACAATTACCACCTTCCTCTCGATATAGCCATGATCACGTAGCTACCATGCAGTAGTATGTTTACTAGTGTGTTCAATATACAGTATAAGAGTAAAAACTGATACTAAGAGCATCGCTGATCTATATCAGAAAATAGTCATATGAATGAAAAAAAAATGACAAGCTCAAACACACACAAGCGATAAAATTACTCACAGGTGAATCAAACGGGAAAAGAAAAAAAAATGATTCGGCCAAAAATCCATCTGGTGGCTTTGCTGGATCTTGCTAGGATGAAGAGCACGGTCTGTGTCTTGTGACTGGTAGTGGAGAGGGCAACCGGGTGGCGAGCAGTTGTCGACGATAGAATCATGGAAGGATGTAGCGGTGTGGTATAGAGATGAGCTCGATGTTGCGCAGTAGCAGCCATCCATCATCTAGCAAGCACGAAAAATGCAAAAACATTCTCGTTCATATCAATAGAGATGATGAGCAAAAGAAAAATAGCAAATAACCTCCATCACCGGCGGACTCCACCCTATCCTCTGCGGCCAGCCACATGGAGCACGATATGCAAATGTAGGACCTATGCAGCCCATCAATTGAGATCAGGTAATATTGGAGATTGCATGTTAATTTGATTTAAAAAAAAAATTGGGGCTTCATGCGTCAAGTTGAAGGAGAGTATGCAGATGCAAATTAGAGTGTCATTTCCTTACTTGCTTGTTCTATCAGATTCGCCGACATGGAGCAGCCGCTGATTGTTGCTATTGGCCTAGGTGAACACCTCCTTGTTGGTTAAGGTGCTTGCCAGCGTCCGGCAGCAAGGCCCGAAGCAATGCCTTCGCCTCAACCGCCGCTGGCCACCGCTCGCTGGCCACTGCCATCAACCGCCACGGTGTCGTCTCCTCCTCCATGGTGTGCGCCGATCTGTGGGCTGAGATGGTGGACGATCAGATCCGAAAAAAAAGGAAAAAATGAAATGGGGTGAGAGTGGTTGGTTGGATACGGGAAAATAGAATATATACCGGAACAGAGAGGTTGTTTTTATCGAAGTAAATCATTTACTCGATAATGGTGGGAGCACGATGCGGGACGTGGGGTGGGATCGGAAGCAGTGGAGTTGATTTTATTATCGAAGTAAATCGTTTACTCGAATAAAGGTGGGTGGTTGAGGCGCGCGATAGGAGTAAATCGTTTACTCCGACAACGGTAGAGTGGATGACGGGACGTGGGGTGGGTGGGCCTGGGCTGATGCATGTTTGGCGCTTGGAATATTAGGAGCCGGCTATGCTCCTAATAGTAGTTCTATATAATATGAAGTAGGAAAAGTTATTCTCAGATTTTAGCAATTTTCAAAAAGCTTAAATAGAACTACTTTGTCTCCCTCGCCATGGGGCCGCGGGAAGGCTCGACGGTGGCAGACGGTGCCCTCCCCTCCCCCGGATCCAGGAGGAGAGGGAGGGGAGGGGAGGGTGGCGGCCCGGCGGCCCCCTCCATCGGATCCAGTGAGAGGGGAGCAGCCAGCGGCCCGGCATACGCATCCGTGCGATGGCGGTGGCGGCAGCCCGCATACCGGCATCCCTGCAGGAGTGGTGGCGGTTCGGCGGTGACGGCGGCACCCTCCCCTTTCGGCATTGGCGTTTACTTAGTGTTCTTGAATCTGATCTTGTGTCCTTGTAGTAGTGTTTTCTCTAGGATTTAGGTCCAAATTTGATGCGTACTCACATTATTTTTCTTTCTTTCTTTTTTTTGCCATCGGAGAAGGATTGAAGCGGGATCAATCGCACGTGCGATGGAAAAAAAATTGACGACGAACGAAAACTCTAACCCGGAAGCCTTACAAATTTTTTATAGGTAAATATAGATTGAATCGACTTCCTTTTTTTAATTTTTTCGCCTTTTTTTTCGTTATTACGGATGTCGAAAATGTCTTTAATTTTGTTTTACCATGTCCTTTTTTTACCGCATTATATATAATCGGATTCATTTTTTTCGCCCTTTTTTTCAAGAGATAATCCAAGAAATACCATTGACAAGCGTCCAAATTCTAGAAATGCCATCGACAAGTGTGAGTTCCAAGAAATGCCATCATACAAACGACTTTGTCCCAAAAATGTCATCGCCGTTAGGGTTCCATCTATTCCACGCCGTTAAGTTCTATAGGATGAACAGTGTATTTAACGGCGCAAAATGGATGAAACCCTAACGACGATGGCATTTTTGGGACAAAATCGTTTTACGATGGCATTCTTGAACTCACACTTGTCGATGGCATTTCTGGGACGGACGCTTGTCAATGGCATTTCTTGGATTATCTCTTTTTCAAGGATGGAATTCTTACATCTTTTGAATCATATATTGCTTACTAAATCAATTGTGGTAGTTCTTATATGAAAGTAATTTTTTTTCAAATTCATTCATGGTGTATCCATTTGACATATTTATCTCAAGGATGGTGCTAACTTTGTTTCTGATATGGTGTATGGTACTATAATAGTTTGCATCATTTCCTGGTCTAAGATTATTTTATCTAATCAAAGTTTGGAATAATGAGGTTAATTTGGTTCCAGACAATATAGGATTTGATCTGTTGTATGGTAGTATAATAGTCTGTGCTTTCAATATCTAAGTTTACATCTAATTTAATCCGGAATAATCAGGTTTAATCTTTGTTTCGGATAATTAAAGAAGTGGTGATTTGATGGGAAGAAATGTGGTGATATTTTTGTGGTTTGTTCTAGTGTGGAGTTAGAGTTGGGAAAGGAGTGGTCCTCACATATGTGTTTTCCTCCTCGTCGCCGTCGGCGGCGGCGCCGCCGCCCGCCGGATCCACCCTCCCCTCCGGCCGCACCGCCGCCGACGCCTCTCCCCTCCAGCGGATCTGGGGAGGGAAGGAAGGGAGAGGAAGGGAGCGGATCCCACGCGGGGAAGGCCCGGCCGGCTGCCGGATCCGTGCGGCGACGGCCGGCGCCGCCGGGATCCCACGCCTCCACCGACGCCGACCGCTGCCGCGCCGCTGGCTGTCGCCGCGCGCCGCCGTTGCCGTCGCCCGCGCGCCGAAAGGAGAGGAGAGGAGAGGCGTGAAATAGAGAGGGGGAGAGAGAAGAGAGATAAGAGGGGAGGGTGTGAGGAGAAAGAAAAAGAGATAATAAGGGGAGATTTTGAACTGGGTGAGAGGAAAAAGAGGGAATACTATTTTCACGTGCGGCTCTCTTAATAGATCCGCATGGGAAAATTGGCTCATTTTCCCATGCGGTTCGTTTGGGAGGACCGCACGAGAAAATCGATTTTCCCGTGCAGGCGACAGCTCAGTGCCAGTTCCACTATTTTCCCGTACGGTTCCACTTATGAACCGCGTGGAAACAAAAGGGGTAGCGTCCAGGAAAATCTATTGTGTAGTAGTGTATCAAATCTAATATAAAGCACACCAACAAAATTGGAAAACTTGATATGCAAGTTGATCAGCAGTCACATGATTCCGCGGCGGCGCCGCTGATTCTAGGTATTTTATTTTTTTGAAATTTTATTTTTTGGTATTTTGTTTTCCTGTGCGGGCGACATAAGCGCCCACACACGAAAATTGGATTTTCGCGTGCGCCACCCGCACGCGAAAATCGCCATTTTCCCGGACAGCTGGGTGCGTGCGGGCTGCCCACCCGCACGCAAAAATTGTTTTAGCTGCACGCAAAAATCGGTCATATAGTAGTGATATTTGGGCTTTACTAGATCTGAAATTTGGCGTGACAAGTTGTGGATTCGGCATGTTATTGCTTCACAAGGCTTATTTGGGCCTTTGATATTTTTAGAAATAACATTTGGATTTTAAAAATTGAAATTTTTATGTTTATAGTTTGGACTCAGGAAATTTGGGCTTGGAAATTTGTTCGAATTATGTTGTATTTGGGGTCTATCTGTGGCCTCTAAAAAAATTGGGCCTCTAGGATTATTTATATTTTGGGCCTATATTTGCACTCCGAAAATAATATTAGCTTGAAATAGTTATATCTCAGATTTTTATGAGTCTTGTTTTTATTTATTATTATGTTTTGTATCAAAGGTTTTGAGCTGTTGATGTAGATCCTATGGCTAAAAAATCTGAATGATTCAACCCTAAAAAAATTGTTCGAATCCTATATAGACAACCCCTTTATTAAATTGTACTATTCTAATGCTATCCTGACCTATAACAGGGAGGCAACTCCGGCTCGGACGTCCGGTGTTTGGGGGAAAATCGGGCGCTGACGTCAGCGCCCGATTTATATGCAAAAACTACTTTAAATTGATTTTTCTCTTAAATTACTTATCCAAATTATGATTCGATTGCACTATTAAATTTGTTGCAATTAAATCTTTAAAACAAGACCACACATGGATATATTCCGACAATTTTTTTTTACATTATTATTGAATTATTGTTAAATGTTGCACGATGTTTCACCAGGTATATCGGAATTGTTTCACTAAATAGATCGAAAATGTTTCACTCGTTTAAATCGGGTGTTGTTTCACCTTATATAAAAACAATGTTTCAGCAAATAGCGAAAGAATGTTTCAGTTCACTGCACCATTTGATTCATACATAGTGAAACATTATAAGTACACTAGGTGAAATATTTTTTGGTGGAACAAAAAAAATGAAACGAATTCCCTTAACAGGGGGTTTCCAAAATATGTGGGTTTTTTTTGTTGCAATGGAATATTTCAGTTCACTGCAACATTAGATCTATATATAATATTGAAACATTGTGAGTACACTAGGTGAAACATTTTTGGTGGAACAAAAAATAAACCAAATTCTCTTAATAGGGGGTTTCCAAAATATGTGGGTGATTTGTTGCAACGGCGTATTCCATAATATCAAAATTTACTGCAACATTTGATCCGTACATATAGAAACATCGCAAGTACATTAGCTGAAACATCGTAAAACTACTGGTTGAAACATCAAAAGAGATCATATGCAATATTCAAAAAAATATCAATAGAAAAGCTAAAATATTTTTTATCGAAATATAATTATGTTTGGTCTTGTTGTAAAGATTTAATTGCAACAAATACAACGGTGTGATCGGATATAACCATGTAAGATCTTTATATAAAGATTTAATTATAACGAATCTAATGGTATAATTAAATCGTAGGTCGGATAAATAATTATAGAGAAACATGTATTTAAATTTTGAATATTTGAATATGCATGGACGCATGCACTTGACGTGTGCTAACGTGTACTAGCTCCCTGCATGCACGTGAGGACTTCTTTTGTCTCGGGTGAAGAGGCACCGTTACTGCCGTCTGATTTTTTGCGTCGGTCCGGACGACCGATGAGAAGCATTCCTGCTATAACAGTCCTCTTTTAAATTAGGTATAGATATAAATGGAACCGTATGGAAAAGTGATCGCGCTATAAGCCTCATTAGCGTTTTCGCGGCCGGCCCAGGCGCGGACGTGGTTGCCTCGAGTTGCATCCCGTGTGCTCGCCAAGAGTGACAGAACCGAGTATGAATTGATCAATCGCACAGACGAAACGACGGCTCGGAAGCATCCACAAACGTACGCTCGAGGCGACAATCCGACACGACCACCTACAGAGTGAAGTTGTGGATCGATCGATCGATCGGTCGACTGACCCAAGTCCGACTCCGATCCGCGCGCGCTAGAGTGCCTTTGGCTTAATTTGGCAGGCTCTCGCTCCCGCTCTATATATATATATCTCCTGCGTATACAAGCAAGTAGGAAACGTACATACGTACATACGCACCCGGCACCACCAGCGCAGCACAACACAGCAAATAAAAAATCGATAGATCGAGCAGACATAAATTAATTAAGCTTAATTAAGAGATGGAGTACTCGGCAAACTCGAAGAAGAGGCCGGTGGATGACACAGCAGCAGCAGCAGAGCACGCACACACATACCCAGTTGGACGCAGGAGACTGGAGCAGCAAGAGATCATCGCGATAGAGTCGTCGTCGTCGTCGTCGTTAAAGTCGAGCAGGAAGAGAGCGATGGAGGTGGAGGAGCTGGAGGACTACGTGGCGACGGGGACAACCGGAGCGTACGAGGTCGCGGTGATGCCCAAGAGATTCAAGTTCCCGGGCGCACTCGACGGGGAGGACTGCCGATGCACCGGCGTGTACGTGCGCGGCATGCTGCTGGTCGACGCCATGAAGAGAGAGATTGAAGCCAAGGCCGCTGCCCGCGGCCGCCGCTGATCGAATATCGTCGATCCGTCGCAGCGCGCCACCCATTCCGCGGCCGTGTGGCCCGGGGGCGCTCATCTGCGAGACTGCGACTAGTGCGCGCGGCCCCCTCTAGTACTCTTCTGTATACTCATGTACATACGTATAAACATATACTCCTACATATATAAACTAACTTTGTATATGTATATACAAAGTTTTACGTAGGTATATAATGTATACACATATGTATAATGATGTGTATATACAAAATATTTGCATATAAACTTTGTGCACGTACTGTCGACGAGTGATACTCGTGGACCGGAAGAATAGAGTATTAGGGTACGTTGGAACAGGGATCTACGTAGTACGACATCAAAACAGACAAAAGACAATGATTATACTGGTTCAGGCCCCTTATCAGGTAATAGCCCTAGTCCAGTTTTGAATAAGTTCACTTCATGACCCTCAAAAGTGATCTGAATCGTGACCCTAAACCGCAAAACCAGATATCTTGACCCTAAACTTTGAAATCCTGGGCAAACCGACTCCCATGGCTGTTTTGCGGGCGGTATTCGCTGACGTGGCCACTTGACTCGGTCAACACCGCTGATGTGTCAATGGTAGTTGGGAATAAATAGCGGGTGCTCTTCTAGAGTTATGTGTGTCGCTCGTTTGTTCCCCATTGTTGCTGTGAGTAGGTTGTGGCGGCGGCGGAGAGGAGTACGGCGGCGGCGTTGCTAGCACGACGAGTGGCAGCGGCGAAGCTGCTAGCACGACGAGTGGCGGCGAATGGCGAGCTCGAGGAGTGACGGCTCGTCGGTGTCTTCTAGGCGCACATCTGCCTCCCCCATCCCGTATCGGGTTGGCTCTTTGGAGTATGAGCCGGCGGTGGCATGCAGGTGCCGCAACAAGGCGGCGAGGTGGATTTCGTGGAGCCTGGACAATCCCGGGCACTGGTACTTCAAATGTTCGAATGCAAGGGTGAGTATTTTGAGCTGAGTTCTAGGGTTCAAGGGGTCCATGATTTTGTTGAGCTGAGTTCTAGGGTTAAATTGGTTCACTTTTGCAGAGTGGAGGTTGCGATTATTTTGCTTGGGTTGATGGTCCGTCGAGCAATTTCCTTAGAGAAGTGCTGAACGATTTACGCGACGAAGTGTGGAAGTTGAGGAGGGAGAAGGCAGATCTTTCGGCTGCTGTTGAAGAAGGAAGATTTGCACAATCACAGCTGGTTGTAGCTAGGAATGAGTTGGCCACATCGAGGAAGGCTGATGGTGACAAGGAAGCTATGGTAGGGATGTTGAAGGATAGGAATAGTAGGTTAGAGTTTGAGAGATGTGTGATGTTGTTGGTTGTTTTAGGACTGGTTATTGTTGTGTTTGCTATGTTGATGGGTAGGAAATGAATCTGGCATCATTTTAGTTGCAGTGGAATGTAATGTTGTCAGTTGTGGAATGGAACTTGGTTGGTATTGTGTAATGGAATCCGGAATGTTATCTTGCTATGTTTGTGGAAAGTTGGATGTTGAAAACAAATATGTGTGTTATCTCTGAAATGGCAGATTATGAATATGGGTAGGTAATAAAGAAATGATTAGTTATATACAAATTTGAGCAAATCAGTTGTGCAGTAGGCCACATATGATAAATTTGTGCAGTCTGGCATCATTGCAAGGCAAAATTTTCAGACCAACATAGCAGGTGCCAATTCAGTTGAACATAACTCAGTAAATTTCAGCTCCATGAGATAGGCCAAATCAACAAAACTCAGGAAATTTCAGCTCAATATGATATAGGCCAAATCAGTTCAGGCATTTCATAGATATTTCAGCAAAATAACAAATAGTCAAGCATAGCATCACACATGAGCCTTACAAGTCTGGCATAGCAGCATTCTAACCATTACATGACATATGGCATGAATGGCATAACATCACATATAGGATAATTAGCCTATTAGTCTGGCATTATATCACAGATAGGAACATGAGCCTTACAAGTCTGGCATTACATCACAGATAGTACACATAGATTGATTCAAAGTTTATCAGTTTCCCATGGTGGCAGCATGATAATTGATCCTGGAGTCTTGGCCTTCTTAGATGGAGCAGGCCCAACAGATGTCTTGGCCTTCTTCTTTGTTGGTTCTTGAGCTGAGACTGAAACAGATGCCTTCCCAGATGTGATCTGAATGGAGGCTGATGTAGAACCCTGGGAATATGGCACAATTGCATGCAGGTTGACTGTTGCAGAACCACCTGGTTGTGTTGCAACCTTTGCCTTAGCATTCATCCTTACAATATGATCATGTTGCCCCTGAAAAAATAATGCAGACAGTGTGAATAAGCATATAGGTTCAGAATTGGGAAATGCAAATTAAAGTAAGAACAATTGGAATGAAGCTAACCTTCTGCCTAGTTGAATTGTTGCTGTGTGTTAGGCTAACAGAACTTGTTGTAGCTGTAGCTGGTGCCTTCCTTTTTTTGCTCTGCACAAAACTCTGTGGAGTGTTTGATAGCACCAAGTTGTTATCTTGCTGAGGGGCTGTGTTGGTGCTACCTCCTACAGTTGCATGGTGCCTATCACAAGAGGTTTTATTGTGACCAACTTGTTTGCATTTCTTGCATCTAATTACAGTGCCCATCCTAGATGCCTTTGTTGGTTTTGCAGGTTCATTGGCCTCTCTTCTTTTCTCTGTCCTTGGTCTTCCAGGCATTCTGACATAGCCAGGAGCTTTCAAAGGCTCCCTGTCATCTTCAGGCCAGCTATTCATGCCCTCAACTGGCAGTAGACAGTGCTCATATGTCTTCTTGAATGCATCTACTAAATAGCATTCAGCTATGTATGCATCCAGTGAATTGGTCTTGAAATATATGCAAGCTATTGCATGAGGGCAAGGTAACCCAGAAAGTTGCCAGTACCTACAGGAGCACTCCTTTGTGTCCAAGTTCATAGTGAACCTATGTGTGTAATGCTTAACCTCATACTTGTCATCTCCATTTGAGATAGCATGGCAAAAAGCTGACTCAGCAATGTAGACATTCAGTTTTTTTAGGATGCCAGGGCAAATAGCAGTGGTCCATCTGTTGGAGTTCTTAATCTGATCACCTATTCTAACCATAACTTTCCTCCTTATTTTTTTCTAGCATAGTGATAATTGGACTGAATCTAGCCTCTAGAATCCACTTGTTAAATGATTCACACATATTGTTCTCAACAGAATCACAGTTAGATCCTAGGTTGAACCATGCACAAGACCAATGCTGGGGATGAGTGTTAAGGATAGCTTGTGCACCTGCTAGAGTGAGTTGAGCCAACTTTGCCCTTGCAAGGTTGAAAAGCATCCTACAAGGTGCTTTTGCACACTTCCAAAACTTCTTTTGATATTGCTTGTCATTGAAATGCCTCTTCCAGTTGGCATAAATGTGCCTTGCACAATTCCTATGTTCTGCCTTGAGAGCCCACTTCTCAACAGCATTGATGATACCCTGCAAAAGACAACAGCTGGTTAGGTTTTGAAATGCAGGATGGTTAACCTGAAAAATGCAAAACATGGCAAGGAGCAGTATGGTTACCTTTTGCTGATTTGATATGAACACCCAACCATCTCCTTCTCCAACTTATAGGTCACTGCTCAGCAGATCCATAAACCAGTCCCACTCTTCATTATTTTCCTTACACACAACAGCCCAAGCAATTGGATACATTTGGTTGTTTGCATCTCTTCCAATTGCATATAACAGCTCTCCATTAGTAGCACCCTTGAAAAAGCAACAATCCAGCCCTATGACCTTCCTGCATCCAGCATTGAATCCCCTCTTAAGAGCATCCAAACATATGTAGATTCTCTTAAAAACAGGTGACTCCAAGCCTATCTCCCTATTGATGACAACAGTACTCCCAGGATTGCTTCTAAGGAGCTCTAACTGGTAGTTGTACAGCTTTTGATACTGCCCTTTTGTGGAATCCATAGCCTTCAGCATCACAAGTTTTTTGGCTCTCTTTAGCTTGGAAATAGAAGCATCAGTAAACATATCCTCCTGAACAGTTGCTTTCATACGAGCCAAGTTCCAAGAAGGGTTTGCCAATATGAACTTCTCATACTTTTCAGCTATTCTTCTTGAGGTCACCATCTTGTTATCTCTTCTAGGGGGGCAGGCATGCAAATTCTCTAGGGTTGCAATCTGCCAGCTATCAGACCTTGTTGTCTTGGACAGCAGACAAACCCATGGACAGCTTGGCCACTCACATTTAGCCCTAACCCTTCTAGGATCACTCTTGATGAAGCTAATTACCTTCCTCTCACTTAGGGCATAAGCAGTCACTGCCTTCCTAAACAACTTCTTTGAGCTAAATTTCATCCCTATTTCAAACACAGGCACACCATGCTTCTTCTTGTACCTTGGAAACTTGCTACTTCTAGTTGTGACTTCTCCATCACTTCCAAGCTCATCTATTGACCTTTCTGAATCACTCTCTTCATATGGTGTTTCATTGCCACATTTTCCTGGATCAGCTTGCACATTTGGATTGCTCTGTGACCCCTCTAAACCAACATCGCGCGCCGCCGTTGCCGTCGCCCGCGCGCCGAAAGGAGAGGAGAGGAGAGGCGTGAAATAGAGAGGGGGAGAGAGAAGAGAGATAAGAGGGGAGGGTGTGAGGAGAAAGAAAAAGAGATAATAAGGGGAGATTTTGAACTGGGTGAGAGGAAAAAGAGGGAATACTATTTTCACGTGCGGCTCTCTTAATAGATCCGCATGGGAAAATTGGCTCATTTTCCCATGCGGTTCGTTTGGGAGGACCGCACGAGAAAATCGATTTTCCCGTGCAGGCGACAGCTCAGTGCCAGTTCCACTATTTTCCCGTACGGTTCCACTTATGAACCGCGTGGAAACAAAAGGGGTAGCGTCCAGGAAAATCTATTGTGTAGTAGTGTATCAAATCTAATATAAAGCACACCAACAAAATTGGAAAACTTGATATGCAAGTTGATCAGCAGTCACATGATTCCGCGGCGGCGCCGCTGATTCTAGGTATTTTATTTTTTTGAAATTTTATTTTTTGGTATTTTGTTTTCCTGTGCGGGCGACATAAGCGCCCACACACGAAAATTGGATTTTCGCGTGCGGGTGCTTATGTCGCCCGCACGCGAAAATCGTGATTTTCCCAGACGACTGGGTGCGTGCGGGCCGCCCACCCGCACGCAAAAATTGTTTTAGCTGCACGCAAAAATCGGTCATATAGTAGTGATATTTGGGCTTTACTAGATCTGAAATTTGGCGTGACAAGTTGTGGATTCGGCATGTTATTGCTTCACAAGGCTTATTTGGGCCTTTGATATTTTTAGAAATAACATTTGGATTTTAAAAATTGAAATTTTTATGTTTATAGTTTGGACTCAGGAAATTTGGGCTTGGAAATTTGTTCGAATTATGTTGTATTTGGGGTCTATCTGTGGCCTCTAAAAAAATTGGGCCTCTAGGATTATTTATATTTTGGTCCTATGTTTGCACTCCGAAAATAATATTAGCTTGAAATAGTTATATCTCAGATTTTTATGAGTCTTGTTTTTATTTATTATTATGTTTTGTATCAAAGGTTTTGAGCTGTTGATGTAGATCCTATGGCTAAAAAATCTGAATGATTCAACCCTAAAAAAATTGTTCGAATCCTATATAGACAACCCCTTTATTAAATTGTACTATTCTAATGCTATCCTGACCTATAACAGGGAGGCAACTCCGGCTCGGACGTCCGGTGTTTGGGGGAAAATCGGGCGCTGACGTCAGCGCCCGATTTATATGCAAAAACTACTTTAAATTGATTTTTCTCTTAAATTACTTATCCAAATTATGATTCGATTGCACTATTAAATTTGTTGCAATTAAATCTTTAAAACAAGACCACACATGGATATATTCCGACAATTTTTTTTTACATTATTATTGAATTATTGTTAAATGTTGCACGATGTTTCACCAGGTATATCGGAATTGTTTCACTAAATAGATCGAAAATGTTTCACTCGTTTAAATCGGGTGTTGTTTCACCTTATATAAAAACAATGTTTCAGCAAATAGCGAAAGAATGTTTCAGTTCAC
>WNHE01000621.1:23240-136968 GCA_009805545.1 Oryza longistaminata
AGAGATCTTCATGCGTGAAAGTTGAAGGAGAGGTATGCAAGAGCAAATCAAAGTGTCATTTCCTTATGTTGCTTGTTGTATCTAGTCGTCCCAACGTGGAGCAGCCGCTGGTTGTTGCTATTGGCCTAGGCGAACACCTCCTTGCTGGTTTAAGGTGCTGCCCAGCGTCCGGCAGCAAGGCCCGAATGAGCAATGCCTTCGCCTCAACCGCCGGCTGGCCACCGCTC
The DNA here is from genome assembly GCA_009805545.1 of Oryza longistaminata. Classification (NCBI taxonomy): domain Eukaryota; kingdom Viridiplantae; phylum Streptophyta; class Magnoliopsida; order Poales; family Poaceae; genus Oryza; species Oryza longistaminata. Next base: position 23,468 of record WNHE01000621.1, read on the forward strand.
GCTGGCCACTGCCATCAACCGCCACGGTGTCGTCATCCTCCTCCATGGGTGTCGCCGATCTGTGGGCTGAGATGGTGGACGATTCAGATCCGAAAAAAGGAAAAAATGAAATGGGGGTGAGAGTGGTTGGTTGATACGGGAAAATAGAATATTATACCGGAACCAGAGAGGTTTGTTTTTATCGAAGTAAATCATTTACTCATAATGGTGGGGAGCACGATGCGGGACGTGGGGTGGGATCGGAAGGCAGTGGAGTTGATTTTATTATCGAAGTAAATCGTTGTACTCGAATAAAGGTGGGGGTTGAGGCGCGCGATAGGAGTAAATCGTTTATCCGACAACGTAGGAGTGGGATGACGGACGTGGGGTGGGTGGGCCGGTGCTGATGCAGTTTGGCGGCTTGGAATATTAGGAGCACGCTATGCTCCTAATAGTAGTTCTATATATATGAAGTAGGAAAAGTTAGTTCTCAGATTTTAGCAATTTTCAAAAAGGCTTAAATAGAACTACTTTGTCTCCCTCGCCATGGGGCCGCGGGAAGGCTCGACGGTGGCAGACGGTGCCCTCCCTCCCCCGGATGCCGGAGGAGAGGGAGGGGAGGCGGAGGTGGTGGCGGCCCGGCGGGCCCCCCTCCCTCGGATCCAGTGAGAGGGGAGCAGCCAGCGGCCCGGCATACTGCATCCGTGCGATGGCGGTGGCGGCAGCCCGGCATACCGGCATCCCTGGCAGCAGTGGTGGCGGTTCGGCGGTGACGGCGGCACCCTCCCCTTTCGGCATTGGCGTTTACTTAGTGTTCTTTGAATCTGATCTTTGTGTCCTTGTAGTAGTGTTTTCTCTAGGATTTTAGTCCAAATTGTATGCGTACTCACATTATTTTTCTTTCTTTCTTTTTTTTTTGCCATCTCGAGAAAGGAGTTGAAGCGGGATCAATCGCACGTGCGATGGAAAAAAAAAATTGACGACGAACGAAAACTCTAACGCCGGAAGCCTTACAAATTTTTTGAATTAGGTAAATATAGATTGAATCGGCTTTCCTTTTTTTAATTTTTTCGCCGACTTTTTTTCCGTTATTACGGATGTCGAAAATGTCTTAAATTTTGTTTTAACCAATGTCGCTTTTTCTTACCGCATTATATATAATCGGATTCAATTTTTTTTGCCTTTTTTTTCAAGAGATAATCCAAGAAATTACCATGACAAGCGTCCAAATTCTAGAAATGCCATCGACAAGTGTGAGTTCCAAGAAATGCGCATCAATACAACACGACTTGTCCCAAAAATGTCATCGGCCGTTAGGTTCCATCTATTCCACGCCGTTAAGTTCTATAGGAATGAACAGTGTATTTAACGGCGCAAAATGGATGTAAACCCTAACGACGATGGCATTTTTGGACAAAATCGTTTCTACGATGGCATTCTTGGAACTCACACTTGTCGATGGCATTTCTGGGACGTGACGCTTGTCAATGCATTTCTTGGATTATCTCTTTTTTCAAGGATGACATTCTTACATCTTTTGAATCATATATTGCTTACTAAATCAATGTTGTGGGTAGTTCTTATATGAAAGTAATTTTTTTTCAAATTCTTCATGGTGTATCCATTTTGACATATTTATCTCAAGGATGGTGCTAACTTTGTTTCTGATATGGTGTATGGTACTATAATAGTTTGCATCATTTTCCTCGTCTAAGATTATTTTATCTAATCAAAGTTTGGAATAATGAGGTTTATTTTGGTTTCCAGACAATATAGGATTTGATTCTGTTGTATGTAGTATAATAGTCTGTTGCTTTCAATATCTAAGTTTACTTAATCTAATTTAATCCGGAATAATCAGGTTTATATCTTGGTTTTTTCGATAATTAAAGAAAGTGGTGATTTGATGGGAAGAAATGTGGTGATTATTTTGTGGTTTGTTCTAGTGTGGAGTTAGAGTTGGGAAAGGAGTGGTCCTCACATATGTGTTTCCTCCTCGTCGCCGTCGGCGGCGGCGCCGCCCGCCCGCCGGATCCACCCTCCCCTCCGGCGCACCGCCGCCGACGCCTCTCCCCTCCAGCGGATCTGGGGAGGGAAGGAAGGGAGAGGAAGGGAGCGGATCCCACGCGGGGAGGCCCGGCCGGCTGCCGGATCCGTGCGGCGACGGCCGGCCGCTCGCCGGGATCCCACGCCTCCACCGGACGCCAGACCGCTGCGCGCGCCGCTGCTGTCGCGCGCGCCCCGTTGCCGTCGCCCGCGCGCCGAAAGGAGAGGAGAGGAGAGGCGTGAAATTGAGAGAGGGGGAGAGTAGAAGAGAGATAAGAGGGGAGGTGTGAGGAGAAAGAAAAAGAGATAATAAGGGGAGATTTTGAACTGGGTGAGAGAAAAAGAGGGAATACTATTTTCACGTGCGGCTTTCCGCATGGGAAAAATTGGCTCATTTTCCCATGCGGTTCGTTTGGGAGGACCGCACGAGAAAATCGATTTTCCCGTGCAGGCGACAACTCAGTGCCAGTTCCACTATTTTCCCGTACGGTCCACTTATGAACCGCGTGGAAAAAAAGGGTAGCGTCCAGGAAAATATTGTGTAGTAGTGTATCAAATCTAATATAAAGCAACACCAACAAAATTGGAAAACTTGATATGCAAGTGATCAGCAGTCACATGATTCCGCGCGGCGCCGCTGATTCTAGGTACTTTATTTTTTGAAATTTTATTTTTTTGGTATTTTGTTTTCCTGTGCGGGCGACATAGCCGCCCGCACAGCGAAAATCGAGATTTCGCGTGCGGGTGTGCCACCCGCACGCGAAAATCGCCATTTTCCCGGACAGCTGGGTGCGTGCGGGCCGCCCACCCGCACGCAAAAATTGTTTTAGGCTGCAGCGCAAAAATCGGTCATGTAGTAGTGATATTTGGCTTTAATAGATCTGAAATTTGGCGTGACAAGTTGTGATTCGGCTGTTATTGCTTCACAAGGCTTATTTGGGCCTTTGATATTTTTAGAAATAACATTTGGATTTTAAAAATTAAAATTTTTATGTTTATATGTCTGACTCAGGAAATTTGGGCTTGGAAATTTGTTCGAATTATGTTGTATTTGGGGTCTATCTGTGGCCTCTAAAAAAATTGGGCCTCTAGGATTTTTATATTTTGGTCCTATGTTTGCACTCCGAAAATAATATTAGCTTGAAATAGTTATATCTCAGATTTTTATGAGTCTTGTTTTTATTTATTATTATGTTTTGTATCAAAGGTTTTGAGCTGTTGATGTAGATCCTATGGCTAAAAAATCTGAATGATTCAACCCTAAAAAATTGTTCGAATCCTATATAGACAACCCCTTTATTAATTGACTATTCTAATGCTATCCTGACCTATAACAGGGAGGCAACTCCGGCTCGGACGTCCGTGTTTGGGGAAAATCGGCGCTGACGTCAGCGCCCGATTTATATGCAAAAACTACTTTAAACTGATTTTTCTCTTAAATTACTTATCCAAATTATGATTCGATTGCACCATTAAATTCGTTGCAATTAAATCTTCAAAAACAAGACCACACATGGATATATTCCGATAAATTTTTTTTACATTATTATTGAATTATTGTTAAATGTTGCACGATGTTTCACCAGGTATATCGGAATTGTTTCACTAAATAGATCGAAAATGTTTCACTCGTTTAAATCGGGTGTTGTTTCACCTTATATAAAAACAATGTTTGAGCAAATAGCGAAAGATGTTTCAGTTCACTGCACGCACTGCACCATTTGATTCATACATAGTGAAACATTATAAGTACACTAGGTGAAATATTTTTTGGTGGAACAAAAAAAATGAAACGAATTCCCTTAACAGGGGGTTTCCAAAATATGTGGGTTTTTTTTGTTGCAATGGAATATTTCAGTTCACTGCAACATTAGATCTATATATAATATTGAAACATTGTGAGTACACTAGGTGAAACATTTTTGGTGGAACAAAAAATAAACCAAATTCTCTTAATAGGGGGTTTCCAAAATATGTGGGTGATTTGTTGCAACGGCGTATTCCATAATATCAAAATTTACTGCAACATTTGATCCGTACATATAGAAACATCGCAAGTACATTAGCTGAAACATCGTAAAACTACTGGTTGAAACATCAAAAGAGATCATATGCAATATTCAAAAAAATATCAATAGAAAAGCTAAAATATTTTTTATCGAAATATAATTATGTTTGGTCTTGTTGTAAAGATTTAATTGCAACAAATACAACGGTGTGATCGGATATAACCATGTAAGATCTTTATATAAAGATTTAATTATAACGAATCTAATGGTATAATTAAATCGTAGGTCGGATAAATAATTATAGAGAAACATGTATTTAAATTTTGAATATTTGAATATGCATGGACGCATGCACTTGACGTGTGCTAACGTGTACTAGCTCCCTGCATGCACGTGAGGACTTCTTTTGTCTCGGGTGAAGAGGCACCGTTACTGCCGTCTGATTTTTTGCGTCGGTCCGGACGACCGATGAGAAGCATTCCTGCTATAACAGTCCTCTTTTAAATTAGGTATAGATATAAATGGAACCGTATGGAAAAGTGATCGCGCTATAAGCCTCATTAGCGTTTTCGCGGCCGGCCCAGGCGCGGACGTGGTTGCCTCGAGTTGCATCCCGTGTGCTCGCCAAGAGTGACAGAACCGAGTATGAATTGATCAATCGCACAGACGAAACGACGGCTCGGAAGCATCCACAAACGTACGCTCGAGGCGACAATCCGACACGACCACCTACAGAGTGAAGTTGTGGATCGATCGATCGATCGGTCGACTGACCCAAGTCCGACTCCGATCCGCGCGCGCTAGAGTGCCTTTGGCTTAATTTGGCAGGCTCTCGCTCCCGCTCTATATATATATATCTCCTGCGTATACAAGCAAGTAGGAAACGTACATACGTACATACGCACCCGGCACCACCAGCGCAGCACAACACAGCAAATAAAAAATCGATAGATCGAGCAGACATAAATTAATTAAGCTTAATTAAGAGATGGAGTACTCGGCAAACTCGAAGAAGAGGCCGGTGGATGACACAGCAGCAGCAGCAGAGCACGCACACACATACCCAGTTGGACGCAGGAGACTGGAGCAGCAAGAGATCATCGCGATAGAGTCGTCGTCGTCGTCGTCGTTAAAGTCGAGCAGGAAGAGAGCGATGGAGGTGGAGGAGCTGGAGGACTACGTGGCGACGGGGACAACCGGAGCGTACGAGGTCGCGGTGATGCCCAAGAGATTCAAGTTCCCGGGCGCACTCGACGGGGAGGACTGCCGATGCACCGGCGTGTACGTGCGCGGCATGCTGCTGGTCGACGCCATGAAGAGAGAGATTGAAGCCAAGGCCGCTGCCCGCGGCCGCCGCTGATCGAATATCGTCGATCCGTCGCAGCGCGCCACCCATTCCGCGGCCGTGTGGCCCGGGGGCGCTCATCTGCGAGACTGCGACTAGTGCGCGCGGCCCCCTCTAGTACTCTTCTGTATACTCATGTACATACGTATAAACATATACTCCTACATATATAAACTAACTTTGTATATGTATATACAAAGTTTTACGTAGGTATATAATGTATACACATATGTATAATGATGTGTATATACAAAATATTTGCATATAAACTTTGTGCACGTACTGTCGACGAGTGATACTCGTGGACCGGAAGAATAGAGTATTAGGGTACGTTGGAACAGGGATCTACGTAGTACGACATCAAAACAGACAAAAGACAATGATTATACTGGTTCAGGCCCCTTATCAGGTAATAGCCCTAGTCCAGTTTTGAATAAGTTCACTTCATGACCCTCAAAAGTGATCTGAATCGTGACCCTAAACCGCAAAACCAGATATCTTGACCCTAAACTTTGAAATCCTGGGCAAACCGACTCCCATGGCTGTTTTGCGGGCGGTATTCGCTGACGTGGCCACTTGACTCGGTCAACACCGCTGATGTGTCAATGGTAGTTGGGAATAAATAGCGGGTGCTCTTCTAGAGTTATGTGTGTCGCTCGTTTGTTCCCCATTGTTGCTGTGAGTAGGTTGTGGCGGCGGCGGAGAGGAGTACGGCGGCGGCGTTGCTAGCACGACGAGTGGCAGCGGCGAAGCTGCTAGCACGACGAGTGGCGGCGAATGGCGAGCTCGAGGAGTGACGGCTCGTCGGTGTCTTCTAGGCGCACATCTGCCTCCCCCATCCCGTATCGGGTTGGCTCTTTGGAGTATGAGCCGGCGGTGGCATGCAGGTGCCGCAACAAGGCGGCGAGGTGGATTTCGTGGAGCCCGGACAATCCCGGGCGCTGGTACTTCAAATGTGCGAATGCAAGGGTGAGTATTTTGAGCTGAGTTCTAGGGTTCAAGGGGTCCATGATTTTGTTGAGCTGAGTTCTAGGGTTAAATTGGTTCACTTTTGCAGAGTGGAGGTTGCGATTATTTTGCTTGGGTTGATGGTCCGTCGAGCAATTTCCTTAGAGAAGTGCTGAACGATTTACGCGACGAAGTGTGGAAGTTGAGGAGGGAGAAGGCAGATCTTTCGGCTGCTGTTGAAGAAGGAAGATTTGCACAATCACAGCTGGTTGTAGCTAGGAATGAGTTGGCCACATCGAGGAAGGCTGATGGTGACAAGGAAGCTATGGTAGGGATGTTGAAGGATAGGAATAGTAGGTTAGAGTTTGAGAGATGTGTGATGTTGTTGGTTGTTTTAGGACTGGTTATTGTTGTGTTTGCTATGTTGATGGGTAGGAAATGAATCTGGCATCATTTTAGTTGCAGTGGAATGTAATGTTGTCAGTTGTGGAATGGAACTTGGTTGGTATTGTGTAATGGAATCTGGAATGTTATCTTGCTATGTTTGTGGAAAGTTGGATGTTGAAAACAAATATGTGTGTTATCTCTGAAATGGCAGATTATGAATATGGGTAGGTAATAAAGAAATGATTAGTTATATACAAATTTGAGCAAATCAGTTGTGCAGTAGGCCACATATGATAAATTTGTGCAGTCTGGCATCATTGCAAGGCAAAATTTTCAGACCAACATAGCAGGTGCCAATTCAGTTGAACATAACTCAGTAAATTTCAGCTCAATGACATAGGCCAAATCAACAAAACTCAGGAAATTTCAGCTCAATATGATATAGGCCAAATCAGTTCAGGCATTTCATAGATATTTCAGCAAAATAACAAATAGTCAAGCATAGCATCACACATGAGCCTTACAAGTCTGGCATAGCAGCATTCTAACCATTACATGACATATGGCATGAATGGCATAACATCACATATAGGATAATTAGCCTATTAGTCTGGCATTATATCACAGATAGGAACATGAGCCTTACAAGTCTGGCATTACATCACAGATAGTACACATAGATTGATTCAAAGTTTATCAGTTTCCCATGGTGGCAGCATGATAATTGATCCTGGAGTCTTGGCCTTCTTAGATGGAGCAGGCCCAACAGATGTCTTGGCCTTCTTCTTTGTTGGTTCTTGAGCTGAGACTGAAACAGATGCCTTCCCAGATGTGATCTGAATGGAGGCTGATGTAGAACCCTGGGAATATGGCACAATTGCATGCAGGTTGACTGTTGCAGAACCACCTGGTTGTGTTGCAACCTTTGCCTTAGCATTCATCCTTACAATATGATCATGTTGCCCCTGAAAAAATAATGCAGACAGTGTGAATAAGCATATAGGTTCAGAATTGGGAAATGCAAATTAAAGTAAGAACAATTGGAATGAAGCTAACCTTCTGCCTAGTTGAATTGTTGCTGTGTGTTAGGCTAACAGAACTTGTTGTAGCTGTAGCTGGTGCCTTCCTTTTTTTGCTCTGCACAAAACTCTGTGGAGTGTTTGATAGCACCAAGTTGTTATCTTGCTGAGGGGCTGTGTTGGTGCTACCTCCTACAGTTGCATGGTGCCTATCACAAGAGGTTTTATTGTGACCAACTTGTTTGCATTTCTTGCATCTAATTACAGTGCCCATCCTAGATGCCTTTGTTGGTTTTGCAGGTTCATTGGCCTCTCTTCTTTTCTCTGTCCTTGGTCTTCCAGGCATTCTGACATAGCCAGGAGCTTTCAAAGGCTCCCTGTCATCTTCAGGCCAGCTATTCATGCCCTCAACTGGCAGTAGACAGTGCTCATATGTCTTCTTGAATGCATCTACTAAATAGCATTCAGCTATGTATGCATCCAGTGAATTGGTCTTGAAATATATGCAAGCTATTGCATGAGGGCAAGGTAACCCAGAAAGTTGCCAGTACCTACAGGAGCACTCCTTTGTGTCCAAGTTCATAGTGAACCTATGTGTGTAATGCTTAACCTCATACTTGTCATCTCCATTTGAGATAGCATGGCAAAAAGCTGACTCAGCAATGTAGACATTCAGTTTTTTTAGGATGCCAGGGCAAATAGCAGTGGTCCATCTGTTGGAGTTCTTAATCTGATCACCTATTCTAACCATAACTTTCCTCCTTATTTTTTTCTAGCATAGTGATAATTGGACTGAATCTAGCCTCTAGAATCCACTTGTTAAATGATTCACACATATTGTTCTCAACAGAATCACAGTTAGATCCTAGGTTGAACCATGCACAAGACCAATGCTGGGGATGAGTGTTAAGGATAGCTTGTGCACCTGCTAGAGTGAGTTGAGCCAACTTTGCCCTTGCAAGGTTGAAAAGCATCCTACAAGGTGCTTTTGCACACTTCCAAAACTTCTTTTGATATTGCTTGTCATTGAAATGCCTCTTCCAGTTGGCATAAATGTGCCTTGCACAATTCCTATGTTCTGCCTTGAGAGCCCACTTCTCAACAGCATTGATGATACCCTGCAAAAGACAACAGCTGGTTAGGTTTTGAAATGCAGGATGGTTAACCTGAAAAATGCAAAACATGGCAAGGAGCAGTATGGTTACCTTTTGCTGATTTGATATGAACACCCAACCATCTCCTTCTCCAACTTGTAGGTCACTGCTCAGCAGATCCATAAACCAGTCCCACTCTTCATTATTTTCCTTACACACAACAGCCCAAGCAATTGGATACATTTGGTTGTTTGCATCTCTTCCAATTGCATATAACAGCTCTCCATTAGTAGCACCCTTGAAAAAGCAACAATCCAGCCCTATGACCTTCCTGCATCCAGCATTGAATCCCCTCTTAAGAGCATCCAAACATATGTAGATTCTCTTAAAAACAGGTGACTCCAAGCCTATCTCCCTATTGATGACAACAGTACTCCCAGGATTGCTTCTAAGGAGCTCTAACTGGTAGTTGTACAGCTTTTGATACTGCCCTTTTGTGGAATCCATAGCCTTCAGCATCACAAGTTTTTTGGCTCTCTTTAGCTTGGAAATAGAAGCATCAGTAAACATATCCTCCTGAACAGTTGCTTTCATACGAGCCAAGTTCCAAGAAGGGTTTGCCAATATGAACTTCTCATACTTTTCAGCTATTCTTCTTGAGGTCACCATCTTGTTATCTCTTCTAGGGGGGCAGGCATGCAAATTCTCTAGGGTTGCAATCTGCCAGCTATCAGACCTTGTTGTCTTGGACAGCAGACAAACCCATGGACAGCTTGGCCACTCACATTTAGCCCTAACCCTTCTAGGATCACTCTTGATGAAGCTAATTACCTTCCTCTCACTTAGGGCATAAGCAGTCACTGCCTTCCTAAACAACTTCTTTGAGCTAAATTTCATCCCTATTTCAAACACAGGCACACCATGCTTCTTCTTGTACCTTGGAAACTTGCTACTTCTAGTTGTGACTTCTCCATCACTTCCAAGCTCATCTATTGACCTTTCTGAATCACTCTCTTCATATGGTGTTTCATTGCCACATTTTCCTGGATCAGCTTGCACATTTGGATTGCTCTGTGACCCCTCTAAACCAACATCATCTAACCCTGACATCAACCCAGTCCTGATCTTCTTCTTGACTTCTTTGTACTCCTTACGTATATTGGCAGCCTCTTCCTCATCATCTGATGGTGACTCATCCCCTGGCATGTAGTCACTTTCACTTTCAGTGTGGTATTCCTGCTCCTGCACAGAGCAAATTGGCTCAGTATCTGTGTTGTACAGCACCAATCTCCTATCAGCTGCAGCAGCCCCTCCCACCACTGCCCTATCAGCTGCAGCAGTACCTCCCACCAATGCCCTATCAGCTGCTTTACCACCTCCCAACAGTGACATATCAGATGCTTCACCACCTTCCATCATTTTTTCCTTCCCAGCCTGCAGCAGCACCTTATCCTTCATTACTTCAGCAGCTTCCTCACCCTCATCCTCTCCTTCAGAATCTGCTTCAGCACCCTCATCCATCTCAACCTCATAGTCACTGTCCTCTTCATCATCTGACAAATCTACTACAATTGGTTCCTCCACATACACTTCAGCCACCCCACCTTCAACTATGCAATCTGACATATAATTGCACATTGCGTCATCCACAAGAACCCTAAGGCCTGACTTGAGATCCTTACCTGGGAACAACCAATGCAGCATTGTTCCTTCCATAACCTTAGTATGATCTCGCAAATGCCCTAAAATTTCTGGAAGTGACACCTTATCCCTCTCTAAGTACGACATTGCTTCGCTACCACCGCAATATGCCTTCTCCCTTCCATGCAAAACAAACTCCCCATTGTAATGAAATCTGACCGGAAGAATGTCTAAGGGGTCCATGATGCGCAGTACTACTCACGAACCCTAGTATAAACCATACTATTAAAATCACCAAACCGCAGATCCAAAGCACCATTGTTCCACTACCCAATATAATATGACCAAATCCATCGGATCTACTGTTTCCCTAAATATAATATGCTAAACCTCCTCCTAATCCAACAACAAAAGTACACTTCGACCACATTTTCAAATCAGCCCCAAATCCACACCACAAACCCTAATCCATCCAGGAAGAAGAGGGTTGAGTAAGGATGCACTAACCTCCACTCGAGCACTGCGCAGATCCAGGTTCGCCCGCCACAAACGACGAGCCACCACCGCCGTGCCGCCCGCCGCGTCAGCCTCCACCGCCGCACCTCCCGCCGCGTCGCCCTTTGTCGCCTCCTCCTCAAAAAACAGCGCGCGCTCTAGGGTTTGGTCCGTGAATAGAGCGGGGAAAGAGACGGGGCGGGGATATACCTAACAGATCTGAGTCAGCAACATCGGGCCCACATGGCAGTCTAACGCATACCGTGACTCAGCTAACCTTGTCCCACGTCCGATTGACACGTCAGCGATGTTGACCGAGTCAAGTGGCCACGTCAGCGAATACCGCCCGCGAAACAGCCATGGGAGTCGGTTTGCCCGGGATTTCAAAGTTTAGGGGTCAAGATATCTGGTTTTGCGGTTTAGGGTCACGATTTAGATTCGGATCACTTTTGAGGGTCATGAAGTGAACTTATTCCGTCCAGTTTATATGGGATTGATGATGATGAGAACAGATTACAAAAAGAGTAACCGAACAGGCGATACCGATGAGATCGTAGTCGAGGGATTCGACGAGATCTCTCGGCGAGTTGGCTCCGTGGTACGTTTGCTACGAGGGATTCGACGAGACTATGACCGAGTTGGCTCCGTGGTATATATAAAGTTTGTATATATATATAAAGTTTGTATATATATATGTACGCACGGTCATAGTCTCGTCACCCAATAGATGGCATATATGACTATAATTTTTATTTTTACTAGTAATCGTGCACGTGAAATGCACGCTATTAAAAAAAAGAAACATGTATATACAATTTATTGGAAATTGTTAATAGTTAAGCCATATTGCACCGAAGTATGGAAGGAACATTGCATATCCTAAAAATTTCTATAAATTCCACATGCTTATTCACATAGTGAATCATTTATACTCCCTTCGTTTCACAATATAAGATATATGTTTAGATTCATTAATATCTATATGAATATAAGCAATTCTAAAAAGTCTTACATTGTTTGAAGCATGAAATAAATACATCAGCCTTTAGGGGGTGTTTGGGAGAGAGGGACTAAACTCCCAAACACCCCCTTAATTACTGGACACAATCAATTTTTGAAATTGCTTTTTTCATAGCCATATAAAAAAAAAACTCGACCGGCAGGGGAGGGACTGCCCCCACTATTTTTCATCGAGAAGTATATAGATATCCTCACACTTCTACAGTTACTATCTACCTTATCTACCTTACCTTACATTCCACGGTATTCCCCTTGCATTCTAGCCAATCACTCAAAAAAATCATAATAATGTGCTGACTAAAAACTGAACATTATGGACACACGAGCCATAAAATGGATTACTCTTTCAAGGATCATTGTTCCTCGTTTCTTTCCCTTCGTCATTTTTGACGTCGTAGAGACCCACATACGTCATCTGGGAATTGAACAATATAAAGAAATAACCCAACAAAGAAACGATAAAAATATCATACCTCAGCACAATCGTGTCATATCAACCATGAAGCTATGAAAAAGATCCATAATTATTAGGGGAAAATGTATATGTTCACTGTACACTTCTACTGATTGCAATGAATTGAAGTATCCAATATACGCCTAAATTTTGTGAAATGTTGTATGAATGAAGGTAAACAAACACTAAGCCCATTAATCACCCTGAGAGGAATGCAGGGAACAGAAAAGGGGCAAACGATTGAAATAATTAAATGTTCAATAATTAGAATAACACGAAACGATTATGTTCCGGAACAAACCAGGTTGCAAAAATTAAAGAAAAGATGTTTATCTTCCAAGCTGACCAGTGTTATTTACATTGCTCATACATGAAAACAACATTTTCTGTTTCAAACAAAGAACAAGGGATCTGCAAAATTTCAAAGATGGACTCTTATTATTTAGCATGGGATTACATGAGAACGGACCTAATCAAAATTCCGATGGCAAGATGGTTAGCTGCCCCTGCAAACAACAAAATTATTCCTTCACAATAATAACTTCAAATATTGTTGGAACTTTGGAAGATACGTTTTTTATTTGCAAAATGAATACTGTGCTCAAAGAATCATGAATGAGCAGGGATACCATTTTTATGAACCACGAATCAACTGCACAAATGAGATTTCTGTCAATATGATACATATTCATGCGGATATTTAACACAATGTATATGGACTCAATTTTTTTCGGACATTAGTTAATTAGGAAAATCCAAATAAATAGTTAGTGAAGTGGTAAATTACCTCAAAATCGATCTTCATTGGTCTGATCAATTTCCCTCCATTGGTCTTACAGCCCTATATATTCTTGATTGTTCGAAATAACCTCGGTCATTTGAATATATAGAAGACCAAACTCTCTTTAATGACTGCACTGAAATTTAACAGATGCATGAGAAGTTGTTGAAGTAGTTTAATTTGCAAGTGGTCGCAACAGACGCTGCTAAAAAAAAAAAAACTTGCCGAGCTTAATGGTTCAGAATCTTCAGTACACGGTTGAGAGGATTACCTGCTAAATTTAGGTGGGCCTGGCCCACTATAAAATTTTTTCATTCTCACAGCGTATACCAGAGGAGTGCTATCGATCTTATGTGGCTATGTACTTTGTATTTTCTATTTGTAGACCAACGTAAACCGGATGTAACCCCAATCGCTTGGTTTTAGCTAGGATCTTCTACATCAGATCATTTGTACCACTATTTACGTGTGCCAATGCAATGTCTTTATCTAAACGCGATCTACAGTAGCGACTCGATATAGAGAGTAAACCATAAAAACTAGGACGTAATTTTTCTTTCCACTCAACTCTTAGCTTTCCGGGGATTCCTTTGTCCTCTCCGGCGAACTCTAACACTGCATAAACCATAAAAACTAGCACGTAATTGAACTTTCCACTTGCCTCTTAGCTTTCCGGGGAGTCCTTTGTCCTCTCCGACGAACTCTAACACTGTGTACGTTCCTCCGGTGTGGAATCACGACTAGAGTAAACTAACGATTAGAGTTTACGCTGGTGTCCAAATGACCTTCATACCCCTCGGATAAATTAACCCCATTATTTACTCAGCTGACAGGTGGCGCTCCCTCATTGGTCGCGCCTACCTTTATACAGCTTTATACTAATCGCACTTAAGAAAAGCTTATTTGGATGGCATGCAAATAAGAAGGAAAAGTCCTCTCGAGAGTTTAGAACCCACTCCCCTAGAAGTAAGTCTAACACAAGCACACATTAAGACCATTAGTAGCATGCACACATTTTTTTTAATAATGGAATAGCATTCCGTCCTTTGCTCAACGAGCTACAACCAATTATTACAAAGTCCTGACATAAACAAATTCAGCATACACTGATATGATATAAAGAAAACACAAACTAAAACACACCAACACAAGATAAAAGAACCCTGAATTACTGAATTCTATTCGAGAATCTCCATCCGAAGTTGACAAAAATATGCATAATCATCGACTCAAGTTTATGATATGCATCATTTATTAGCCTGATATCATCATCATGCCTTTATAGTTGAGCCTAACCCCGAAGCTAATATGTTGCCCTGAAAAGTACCCGCAAATAAGATTTTGATGGTGTTTTATCAAAAACCATATCAATTCTACTAAGCCAAAGAGCCCAACATACGGCGGAAGTCCCTACAAGAATAAGTTTCTTAACTTTTTTATTAACACCCAACAGCCAATTCCCAAACATACGAGAAATACTATGTGGTGGGTATAATCCAAATGAGAATTGAATTTTGTCAGGGTTATGGATACCACATACCCAATAGTAATCGACTAAGCTCGGCAGGGCCCACCACATACCAAGTCTTATACGAAATTATGCCTCGTATATAGAAGAAGTTCCGGATAAGGAATGGCAATGAGAGTTTTATATGGAAACGACAAGGACTACTCGGATTGTATCCATATTGGTATCCCTAGTCTTACTTGGACAAGGGGGCATCTATGGGTATAACTACAAGCCCCCCTACGAGGAGAGGGGGAAGCCACAAGTCCAACAAGACACACGCCGCCAAATATTGACATTAGAGATTAGCCTAGACATACCCCATCCGGTGCCTACGGAAGCCGACAAGAGGGATCTAGCGCAATCTCTGATCTTGACGAGTTCATATTCGAGGAGGAAGACTACCCTGTCGTCGACTACGAGTTGGTTATCTAGCTCCAAGTAGACGAAAGCTAGATAGGTTATCCCAGGTATTGTACTTGTGTGATTCGGATGAATAAAGAGCAACGCCGGCTTCAGCCAACAGGATGTAGGGCTATTACCTGTTGGATAAGGGGCCCGAACCTGTATAAAAATCCCTATCTCTATCTCTTTTACCTCAATCTCGTATATACCCTGGTACCGACGATCCTCATACTATGCAAATACCGTAGTCGTGATCTCAAACGTCGACAAATTTATCTCCAAATAAATACAAAAATGATAATCCAGAAAAAGATGGTAAATTGTTTTATTTTTCATACAAAAGCAACATCTCAAACTACCATTCATATTCCTCTAAGCCAAATTATCTTTTCTTAACACTATTCCTTTAAGAAGATACCACATAAAAATCTTAATCTTAAGGGGCATCTTAAGCTTCCAAATGATCTTATTCCTCTCTATATACCCATTATTAATTAAGGCTAAATACATTGATCTAACAGAAAAATGACCATTTTGATGAAAGTTCCATCTAAATATATCATCCTCCTCTATTAAATTAATATGCACAACTGAAGCACACAAATTATGCCAGTTGACCAAATTCTGACCAACTAAAGCTCTCCTGAAGGAAACATTAAGCGGAACATAACTCATAACACTTGCAATTGAAGAACTTTTCCATCTAACTATAGAAATACAACGACGGGTATTTGTCCTTTAAAGAAGAATTTCCTAACCACTTATCCTCCCAGAATATGACTTGCTCATCATTATAAATTATCCAGGAACCCATACTTAGAAAGAAACTCTTAACCCTCATCAGGCCAGATAAAAAATGGGAATCCCCTTGTTTTCTTTCGACCTGGGTTATTGATTTACTCACAAGATATTTCCCCTTTAATAAGTCTTACCACACACCTTGTTCATTTATTAATTTAAACAACCATTTGCTCAATAAACACTAGTTTTGGATTTCTAAATTATGAACACCAAGTCTACCTTGATCTTTTGGCTGACATATAATGTCCCATCTTGTGAGTCTATATTTCTTTTTATTTATTTTTATGTTCATCACCTTGCCAAACGAAGCGGGATCTATAATAATCAATTTTTTGAAGAACCACTTTAGGAATCTCAAAAAAAAATATCATAAACATAACTTAACTTGATAACACGGGATTAATCAAAACCAATATCCCTCCAACAGACATATGTTTATCTTTCCAACTACTGAGTTTTTTTTCTCAATTCTTTGCTCAATTGTTAACCAATCATTATTACTAAGTTTTCAAATAATGCATAGGGATACCAAGATATCTAACATGAAACTCTCCTATTTTACATCAAAAAGTATTTGAATATTGCACATAACATTCTTTTGCTTGACCAAAGCAAAATAATTCACTCTTGTGAAAATTTATCTTTAGGCCAGATAATTTTTCAAAAGCAGTTAATAACAACTTCATATTCTCCGCTTTCTCTAAACCATGCTTAAGAGAAATAATAGTATCATTAGCATATTGTAGAATAGATAAACCATCGTCCGCCAAATGTAGGACAACTCCATAAATCTGATCATCGGCTTTTGCTCTCTTAATTAATATAGATAACATATCGACAACTATATTAAAAAGAACTGTAACTGGTCTCCTTGCCTTAAACCCTTATAAGTTTGAAAACTTGCCCCCACTTGATCATTTACTTTAATACAAACATGACACCCTTGAATGAAAGAAGCACTCCAATCACACCATTTTTGTGAAAAACCCATCATTCTCAAAGTTTGTTGAACAAAAGACCACTTCACTTTATCATAGGCTTTCTCAAAATCAATCTTAAAAATTACTCCATTCATTCTTTTTCTGATGTAATTCATGAATTGTTTCATGGAGGCTAACAGCCCATTCACTAATGTTTCTCCTAGGTATAAATGTTGTTTGTGTAGAACTAATAACTTTCTGCACTACTCCAGAAATTCTATTTGTAGCAACTTTAGTAAAAATTTTAAAACTGACATTAAGTAAGCAAATAGGCCTATATCCTTGCACTTAGGCAGTAAAATAATTTTATCAAAGTTGCTTGAATAAAGATTTAAACTTCCACTATGAAAATCCTTAAATAAATCTGTCAAGGTTACGGATAAGGCATACCTCCTACCCTACGACTTATGTAATATTCGAATATGGTATACCTTCACGTATACGGATCGTTTCCATATACGCTATTGGAATCTGTTACAAATTACGGAAAATATCTCCACGAGTCAAATGATTTTCAAAGTCCTACTCGGAAGGGATAGAGTTTCTGTTATATCGTACAAGATCAGATGTCTCCAATTCTTACTTGGGGATCAAGATGATCCACGGTATAAAAGGGACCCCCAGGGAGGGGTGCAAGGCATCGAATCTCATCGCCAACACACCCACCATAGTTTACGAAGTCAGAGTACTTGAAGCCAAGTTGCCGGGAGATCTCGTCGGATACATCGACTACGATCTAGACGATATCGTTAGTTCCGTCTACTTCTATTGTAATATGTGGTTTTCCATCATCAACCCCATATAAACTGGACTAGGGCTATTACCTGACGAGAGGCCTAAACCAGTATAATCCTTGTCTTTTGTCTGCTTGATGTCATATTACGTAGATCCTCGTTCCAACGTACCCCAATACCCTAATCATCTGGTCTACGAGTTTCACTCGTCGACAAAATCTACCTAATCAGATTTGATAACATTGCAGAACACTTGATAAAACTCATCGGGAATCCATCTGGACCCAGAGCTTTACTATGTTCCATTTAAAAAATTGCCTCTTTAATTTCCTTTTCCGTAAATTCATCTACTTAAGCATTATTTTCTAGTTGAGACACTTGGAGATATCACTTATGTGGCTTTCATCCAAAGTTAAAGAAGAAGCTTCAGGAGGACAAAAAGACCTTTAAATAAGTGGTAATATGTGCCTTCAAATTCGCATCACCCCTTATAACCCGGTCTCCATCCTATAATTGAAAAAAAATCTTGTTTTCCTATGCTTCCCATTAGCAACCAAATGAAAATATTTGGTATTTGAGTCACCTTCCAAAATATCTTTAGTCTTATCTTCCAAAATACCATTTATTTTTTTCTTCCCTAAGCAAATAAGCTAACCTATTCCTAAAAAAAAGTCTACTACCAATCTCATCCTGACTCAACATAGTTAATTCAATTTTTTTTATCTAACAAATCTATTTTTTCCAGCAATACCATCTTTTCCTTTTTGTGCGTACCACTAATTTGTTTGGCCGATTCTCTTAAAAATTGTCGCAATCTCATCCTGACTCAACATAGTTAATTCAATTTTTTTATCTAACAAATCTATTTTTTTCCAGCAATACCATCTTTTCCTTTTTGTACGTACCACTAGTTTGTTTGGCCGATCCTCTTAAAAATTGTCGTAATCTACAAATTTTTACATGCCAACACTCTATAGGAGTATTTCCATCAACAACATTTAACCAGATTTCCTTAACCATATCTACCATCTCTTAACAGCCAACCTAACTCACACATGTTTGCAAGGGAATCTATCTATTTAATTTTTTTCATAACCATTTGGATGACATGCAAATAACGCAAACGTCCTCTCGAGAGTTTAGAACCCACTCCCCAATAAGTAAGTCTAACACAAGCACACATCACCGTGGCGTGCACACATGTTTGCAAGGGGCAATTCCTTTAAAATTAAAACTATCTGTGTTGATGTAAATCGGTGAAATGCAAATTTAGGATTAAACACAATAAGTGATAATGTTTCTATGCTCCAACCTCTGGATGGCGGCCACCGCTGACAGCACCCCCTGCTCCTCTCTCTGCGCTGGTGGGCGTTGATCACCACCGCCACCGCCGTGGAAGAGCTAAAACACAGCAGAACATCATCTCATGTCAAAATCAAGAATCGTCGAAATGAAATTACCCGAACATTAACATTAAGCTCACTAGACTTAACCTGGCAGCGGATGACACGGTGTCTAAGATTGAGTCATCCGCACTTTGGAGGGATTTCTATCAACATCGAATCAAACTTTGAATTTGACAAGAAATACTTGATACATTTTGATTAACCTTAATACCCCTTTAAATTCTTTGGAGATAAGTTGATTAAAGATGAGAACCTGATAAGTTGATTAAAGATGAGAACCTTTCCAATAGTAAAATTCTTATCTGTTTCATGATGTTCTACTTGAATTGCTTTCTCTATCCAAATTCTTCATTAAATCTAAGCATTGTTTTCTCTATCCAAATTCTTCATTGAATCCCAGCATCAAATATCTCAGTGTTTTCGAAGATGTTTCTTTGTATTGATAAGTTAGATTGCTGCAAGTTTGTTTTCGATTGCTTGATGGGTCATATAAGCAAACTGGAAAAAATCAAAAACATTTGTGGCTGCCTCTACTACTTAGCTGTAAGATTTAATTCAATTTTTAAATTGTTCTACTAACTTGTTCTGTGTTATATTATGTTGCCTAATTGTTTTTTCTATTTTTTAAAAAAATTAAGTCAATTATTTGTATTTTCTAAACTTCAATTGGATCACTTGATTAGATCACTTCTCAGGCGTTGGATGAACAAAGCGCAGCAGTCACCACATGAGACCCATCTATTTTGATCATGGCCCAATTTAATAGTGAAGGACTTAGGGTTTCTTATGTGATCGGTGGAGTCTCCTCCTATAGTCGTAGACTAGTTATTTTGCAGTTTGCATTGCGTATATGTATGTATCACACACAAAACCCATTACGATGATGCAAAGGATGTGTGGTTCAGCTTCAGCACAATTATTTTTTTAAACATTTCTAAGCAGACATCGAATGAGTGAGGTAGCTCACTGGCTTGAACAATATATTCATCTTAGAGCATAGTTCTCTTTTACAACATTAGTTCAGATTTAAGTGTCAGGTTTACTACGGTAATTTTATTTTCCCGCTATTATTTACAACTTATAGCATGGATTCCACATGAAAAGAAAAACAGCTACTAAAGTTACTCCCTTGCAGATAGCACCATGAGAAGGATATGTTTCTTTTCGCAGATTTAAAGGCAACTGTATGATCCATCCGTGAATATTTGGAAAAAAAAACAGAAGCATGTGCTTCCAATAGCTACATATTTGATGAGAATTGAGTGTGTAGTAATGCATATTATTGGATGAAATATAGCTGAAACCATGCAAATCACATATGTTGTATTACAAAGCATTCTCTAACCTTATGTAGCTCATATTTTGTTGTTTTTGCTCACCTGAAGCCGATACCAAATTATCTTATTGAAGCACATATTTTGTTGCCTTGCATATATACAAAATTATTTTAATATACTCGTTGCAACGCGCGGGGTATAAACTAGATATACTTATTGAAACATCCAAATAATATGATGCCCCCTCTCTCTCTCTCTTGTACACCCTCTATGAATGCATGCACAAAAGCAATTAGCAGTATTTATTAAGTTTTACAATGTTTTTCTACTAAATTATTTATCGGATCCATGATTTGATTTCATCATTTTATTCATTGCAATTAAATCTTCATAATAAGATCTCATATAGTTGCATTCCGATAAAAACAATATATATGTTTCACACCATTAAAAATGGTTGTTTCATGCGAGAGAAACAAATGTTTCAACATGTGTTAGACTATGTTGCACATTCAAGTTTTTTTAATATATTTTTTTAATTGCACATCATGTTATTTGGATGTTACAGTCTCACAAAAAGGCAAACTCCAGCTATGAATCTGGACACGCATGTGTCCAGATTCGTAGCTAGGATTGGACTTTTTTTAGGACGGATAGGGTATGTTCTAATGTTTGACTAGTTAATATGTAAATGTTGCATGCGGTGTTCTTCATGTGTTTCACTAAGGGTCTCTTTAAATCAAAAGATTTTACATAGGAATTTCATATGATTTAAGTCCTACAGGAATATTTCCTATGTGGCCATTTGATTCAAATGAATGAAACTTTCCAAATCCTAAGAAATTCCTATGGAATGGTAGGATATAGATTTTGAAGGCAACTTAGCAATAGTTCCAACCTCTCGGAAAATTTCCTTTGAGCCCATCTCTCTCATCCAATTCATGTTTTTCATGTAGTCCAATCAAACGGTCATTTATGTGTTTTTCTATGTTTTGCAACTCTCTATTTTACACTTATATTTCTGTCAGAATCATGTGTTTTTCCAATTCTTTTGTTTTTTCAATCTTACGATTCAAAAGGGGCCCTAAGTATTCTTGATGTTTCAGCGGTTATAAATAGATATTTTTGATATTTCAGCGGTTATAAATTCATGTTCCTAGTATGGTATAACAATGTTTCAGTTAGGAATATAATCGTATGTTTGATTAAAAAGTAATCATATGAGATTTTGTTTTCAAGATTTAATTACAATGAGTAAAACAATGTAATTAGATAGTAGATCAAATAAATAGTTTAGTAGTAAAATCATTTTAAAACTTATTTACTGTGGATGTCCTTCTCCTCGCACGCATGCATCATTCGGAGTATAATATAATTTATTCCTAATGAGAGAAAGATATGCTTGTGCATAGAAAAAGAGATGGACCTATAGGTAGGAAAATGCATGCATTCCGTACTGAGTAGGAGTAGTACTAGTAGTCACTAGTGCATGCAAGAGCAGGTACAAATATTAGACTATTAGTGGGTTGGAAGCTCACGTGGAAGCGGGCTACACAATTATAGCCAGCTGCAGCACGAACTTCAAAACGCTATGTGTATGACTTGTAGGACCAATTATTAATAATGGAGTATATATTTGTAGTTAATTATTGTATGAATTGGCTATTAAATTGATAGATAATTTGGAGCTAGTAGTTGGCTATACTACTCCATCCGTTTCGAAATGTTTGACGTCGTTAACTTTTTAGCACATGTTTGACCGTTCGTCTTATTAAAAAAAAATTAAGTAATTATTAATTCTTTTCCTATCATTTGATTCATTGTTAAATATATTTTTATGTAGGCATATAATTTTACATATTTCACAAAAGTTTTTGAATAAGACGAATGGTCAAACATGTGCTAAAAAGTCAACGGTTTCAAACATTTCAAAACGGAGGGAGTATTAAACTAGCTCTAACAGACTGGATGAGATAGGGCGTCCAATTTTTCCTAAAACAAATTTGCGCCTCTAGTCTTTCGAGAATTTAGACTATTACCATCCAATTCGCGTGCCTCAATTTTTTTTACCACCCAATTCACGTGTCCTCTATAATATATTATTGGGACTGCTAATTGCTCTATTCGGTACCACTTTCTCAGTTTTTCATGTATTTCTCATTTCTTAATCCCATTTGTATTTCTTTTTCAGGCTCTGTGGACTATTTTGCCCCTGGGCCCACTGTCAGATGAAAGGAAGAGGCTTTCTCTTCTCTCTTCTCTGGATCGATCGACTCCGGCCGAGCGCCCACCACCCCGCCGCCGTGCGCCGCCACCAAGCTTGGCCGCCGGCCCAGCTCGACGCCCCACCGCCACCAAGCGCCGCCGCCGGCCATCGACGCCCCGTGCCCCCAGCTCCTGCGCCGAGCGCACCACCTTGCGCCAAGTGCCGCCGCTGCCCCGGTTCCAGAGTTCCAGTTGCTGCTTGACTGCTCATCGCACAATCAGGCACACAGCTCTTCTCCTCATGCGCTAGCCACCATTTCTGTTTTGTTATCAAGGCTAGAAGTCAGCTGCTTGTCGATCTCAGCGAACACATCATCCACCAAAGTATCCCTTTTACCTAAATTACAGGACATTGAAGCAACATGTTCAATGTTCAATGTTAGTCACTACTGCACTAAGATGCTGGTATTTGATTGTGAGATTTAGCATCATTTAAGTATCAGAAAGCAAATAATAAGAGAGCAAATAATAGGTTGCTGCATGTTCAGCACATCAAATAGGACCTCCCAGCTGGCGGCGCCTGCGGCGGAGTGGTGGCCAGCGACCGGCAGCAGGATTGGCGGCGGGGCGGCGCTTGGGGCGGGGTTGGCGCGCCCGGCGGCGGGGTTGGTGGCCGGCGCCGGCGACGAACGGCGGCGAGGTGGTGGCGCTCACGGGCGTCCCGAGCGACACCTGGAGACTGAGATCGATTGATCCAAGAAGAGAGAAGAGAAAGCCTCTTCCTTTCATCTGATGTGGGCCCAGGGGCAAAATAGTCCACAGAGCCTGAAAAAAAATACAAATGGGATTAAGAAATGAAAAACATGAAAAACTGAGAAAGTGGTACCAAATAGAGCAATTAGCAGTCCAATAATATATTATAGAGGTCACGCGAATTGAGGTGGTAAAATAATTGAGGCACGTGAATTGGAGGTAAATAGTCTAAATTCTCTAGTCTTTCCGCAAATTTGCGCGCTCACATTTCCACCCACCAAGGGGCGATCCTAATGGGCGATCGATCGCTGGAGATGGGGGCTAGCGATCGACCCTCCCCCTTCCTCCTCCACCTGGTTTCCTTTTTTGGCACCGCATTACTTTCCTATTTTAATAAATTTATGCACCTAAGTTTATACACCTTAAGTTTACACATCTTAAAATTTAGAGACCCAAAATTTATAAGTCAAAAGTTTATATATCCAATTCAAATTTTTATTTGAATTTCAATTTTTTTTATATAGTATTTCTATATCTAAAGTTTTATACACCTAAAGTTTATAGACCCAAAGTTTATAAGTCAAAAGTTTACATACCCGTTTCAAATTTGAATTTGAATTATATATGATTCAAATTTGAATTTGAATTTCAAATATTTTCTATATATAGTATTTTATGCATCTAAAGTTTATACACCTAAAGTTTATAAACCTAAAGTTTACAAGTCAAAAGTTTACATACCCGATTCAAATTTGAATATTGAATTATATCTGATTCAAATTGAATTTGAATTCAAATATTATCTATATATAATATTTCTATACATCTAAAGTTTATACACCTAAAGTTATAGACCCAAAGTTTATAAGCCAAAAGTTTGTATACCCGATTCAATGAATTTGAATTCAAATTTTTTATATATAGTATTTCTATACATAAATTTTTCTAACTTTTTGTTTTTTAAAAAATTTTGTGGTGTAGAAAGAGAAGAAGGGGAGGAGAAAAGGGGAGAAGAGGGACTATAGGGGGGAAGAGAGCGCGGAGCGATCACCCGCGCATTAGGAGTTTCGCCGCCAAGGCTGCCTCCTCTTCTCCCCCGCCACCTCGCCTCCTGCCTCCTCCCTCTCACGGTTGAGGCATTTCCATGAACGCCTTGCGCTCCTTCGTCGCTCGCATCGGCATCCGCCTCCTCAAAGGCTCCAAGTCGAGTCGCCGCGGCATTTCCGCGAACACCTCGCCTGCGCTGCATGATCTCTCCCACCCCGTGATGGGCAGAGGAAGATCCCAAGCACAAGGAGACCGAGGCGGCGGCGCGGCTGGAGCGCCGCATGGAGGAGGAGAGTGCAACCCACCCAAGGAAAGCCGAGGAGGCGCCGCGGCTGGAGAACCCAAAGGGCCGCCACGACGCGGCGATCGCTCGTGCCCACCTCGCCGCGGTCCTCCACTATGGCGCCACCGCCCTCGTCATCTCTACCCGCGATGAGCCAGGGTGTTCAACCTCGCGCGGCGACTTCTACATCCATGCCAAGCGGCTCAACCCCCCTCCCCCCAAAACTGCGTCGAGATCACGCCAAGTGCACGATTAAGCTGAATGAAGTGGTAATCAAGCACAATCTGCTTGATCTAAACCTCAAGACTACCCCTCAAGCGCTGGAAGATCTGGCGGTTGCTTGCAGCTTGAATGATCATGATACTGCAGAACTTCGTAAGGTGCTGGCAGCTGCGGAATGATTGGCCTGCTCCGAGCTTGTGGTCTGACAGAACACACCATGCATCCTGCTCTTTTATTTTCTTCTCTGTTTACTCCTTTTGAGGATGGCTTGTATTTAAGACCTCTGATGTCTGACTTTTGTGTCTCCTATGATCTGTGTCAGTACGTTCCTCTAGAGTCTGACATTTGCTGTAATACCTGTGTTGTGCTTCCTTCCTCGGTGTCTTTTTCTTCTTTTTTATGAATCGATCTTTCTCTGTTTTATGTTGGAATGTAAGAGATCTGGGGGACAGTAACAAATGTGACATTGTTAAGGGCACTCTTTCTGATTGCAACCCATCCTTTGCGGTCATCCAGGAAACTAAACTTCATAATATCTTGCAACCCAAAGCCAGATCCTTTCTTCCTCCCACCCTAGTTAATTATGATTTCGTCGGGTCTTACGGCTCGCGAGGAGGGTTGTTAACTGCTTGAAACTCGGACTTCACAAAAATCTCTTTATTTCTAGACATTTCTCTCTGACCATTTCCTTCTCTTCAGCCCTCTCAAACCTAAATTTCTCCATCACAAACATCTATGGGCATAAGGGTGATTTTTTAAATGAATTTCTGGAGGTGGCAAGTCTAGTTCAGGGCCCTCGACTAATAATTGGCGATTTCAACCTCATTAGAGACCCTCTAGATAAAAATTCCGATGGTTTCTCTCCGAGCTCTGCTGCTGTTGGTATTTCTTAACGATATTGCTAGAAATATAATTCCCAGCAATGACACAGAAATACTCCTGGTATATTACGGTTACAGAGTTCATCCACAAGCGCATGGATATACCATTGTAGCATTTCACCCGAGAGTATTCCAAGGGTATCGTATTTATTTAATCCCGTGGGAACATCATAGTAGAGAGAACCTGACTAATAATTTATATGTTACTTTTAATAATCATAGTCTAAGCAGGGGTTAAGATAAATCAAGGGTAGAGTGACACAGAAGCAGGGGGCTACTCATTCTCATACTAAAATATTTAGCTAAGTGGAAAGAAAAGAGATAGAAAATATATTCCTATACTTCTAGTATACATACTTCTAGTATACATAGTATACATACATCCTAGTTATATGACATACTAGCTAATACCCTCTATCCGATGCCCTCCTGGTACTTCGAGAAGCCACCCCTAACTGTCGAGTTCCTTACGACAGCCCGTCATGACCAAACAATCGGGGCTAAATACGGAAGAGTACTCTCCCCACGAAATTAACTTAGGACTATATACACGCGTGGAGGAATACCCGTACTGAGCTGTCACCATCAGCAGCCCACCTCTCATCCGCAGCATATAACCCCAAATAATGATATCCCGTAATCTAGGCACCACGCATAAACTACCAGATACTACTCTAATATTATCGTCATAACATAGAGTAATTGCATAAGCAAACACTATACACATACCAATGCATGTCCCAGATAAGCTAGCAGTATAATCAATATAACATGAACATAATGTAAAGTTGGTATTCATATACTCGGGAAGTATTTCAATACCATAAATGTATAAAGAAGAGTATTCTAAATAAAGTACAAAGCTTACAAAAGAGAAGAGAATAGCTACTAGAGTCATACCCGAACTCTTCCGAAGGCTTCCGGACTCTGATTTCTACTCTATTTATACTCCACTAGCTTAAGAACACTAAACTAAACTTGAGAGAATATGAGAGAGCTCTTGCTTGAGGTGTGTGAGTGAAGTGAGAAGAGAAGCTCCTTTTATAGCTTGAGAATGATGGCTGGAAAGGTCGGTAATACCCACCAACCATCATTGGGGAGTCATCTCAGCCGTCCAGAAGAAACCTGGATCGAATGGTGCTGCAGGGGGTTCGGCCAAACCATGGGTCGGGCCGGCCTAGCCCAAAATCGGCAGGTGGCCTCCTCCGATGCTCTCATACGCAGACTTGTGAATTTTGGCCCAATTCATCGTATCAATTCTAAGTCCTTGGCCCATTCATACATAAGTATGATTCTCGACATCGTCCAATTGATTTAACGTCTGATTTGATGTCGATTCTCCTCCATTTAATGATTATTGTCGATTCTCCTCCATTTAATGATTATTCTCTGCAAAAGGTTAGTGAACCAAATACTAGAGGAATATTATTATTCTAACATGGATATGCATTGCAAGCATAACTAGTTCTCTATTTTGGTAATATTGACGGTCGAAACTGATCGCTAACGACAGTCAACAGCTGCCGCTTTCAACCTTACAATAAACTCTCTATGCCTT
This sequence comes from Oryza longistaminata, assembly GCA_009805545.1. NCBI lineage: Eukaryota > Viridiplantae > Streptophyta > Magnoliopsida > Poales > Poaceae > Oryza > Oryza longistaminata. The sequence continues at coordinate 50,745 of WNHE01000621.1, forward strand.
TTCGAACTTCTGCTTCCAGATCGACTATACACCTGGTCCAACAAGCGAGATGCTCCTATTCTTGCAAAGTTGGATCGTGCCTTTGTTAACACTGATTGGAATGATGCTCTTCCAAATACCACTCTTGTCTCCCATACGAGAACCACCTCGGATCATGTCCCACTGCTTCTAAATGCTTCAACCACTATTCCGCGCTCTGAGCTTTTCCGGTTCAAAAATTATCTCTTCTCAACCCTTCTTTTCTCCCATCTGTTCTCAATAATTGGGCACAACCCTCCAACCTCGCTGATCCTGCTGCCTGCCTGGCTGCCAAACTAAAGCGAACTCGTACAGCAATCAAGAGATGGATGAAAGCTAACAGGAAAAGAGGAATTCTAAGTGAGGACTGCAAGTTTACCATTGACTACATGGATTGCATTGAAGAATTCAGGCCGTTAACTGAAGGGGAGCACTGCCTACGTCGTCTGGTGCAAGACAGATTGGCTTTGGAGGTGCAGAGCAAGTTGGCTTACTGGAAACAAAGAGGAAAGGTTAAGCGTTTAAAGCTGGGCTTGGATAATACTGCTTTCTTCAAAGCTCATGCTACAAAAAACTTCAGGAAATCTCGTATAAAGTCCATAAAGCATGATGGGGTAGAGATTGCAGACCATTTTGGAAAGTCCCAGCTCATGTTTACCTTCTACAGCCAGCTTCTGGGATCACCTTCGTAGCCTACTTGGGTGTTTGATCTACAGCAACTTTACACAGACGAAGAGCGGGACTCAAACCTTCTAGCTGCTCAGGAGCTGCCGATTTCACAAGAAGAGATCCTACTCTCTCTCAAAGCAATGAACTCTAACAGTGCGCCAAGGCTGGATGGTTTCGGGCCCAACTTCTACCGTGCAGCCTGCAATTTGATTAAAGAGGACGTTCTTCAGTTAGCCACAAGATTCACAACTTCAGGGGCAGACCTAAAGAGAATCAACAGAGCCTTCATTGTTCTAATTCAAAAACCTGGAAAAGAAAACACGGTCGATGGTTACAGGCCTATCTCTCTTCAGAATTGCTCAGTAAAGATTTTATCCAAAGTTCTTGCAACAAGGCTGCAAAAGGTGCTCTTGAGGATGATTCATTTGGACCAAACTGGTTTCCTTAAGGGGAGGTGCATCTCGGAGAATCTAATTTATGCAACTGAGTTGATTCAAGCTTGCAACAAAAGAAAGTGCCCAACTATAATTGTAAAGCTCGATTTTGCGAAGGCCTTTGATTCTGTCATTTGATCAAGCCTAATCAGAATTCTTGCCGTCAGAGCTTTTCCGGACAACTGGATTAACTGGATACAGGGTTTGCTTTGCTCCTCTAAGTCAGCAGTTCTCATTAATGGAGTTCCTGGAAGATGGATAAGTTGCAAAAAGGGCCTTCGCCAAGGCGAACCTCTGTCGCCATACTTGTTTATCCTAGTTGCTGATGTACTTCAAAGATTGCTAGAGAGGAATCTTCGAATCAGACATGCAATATATCAAGACAGACCTTGTGCCACGATTCAGTACGCGGATGATACTTTGATTATCTGCCGTGCGGAGGAGGACGATGTTCTTGCTGTAAAGGATACTCTTATTCAGTTCTCTAAGGCAACTGGATTGCAAATCAACTTTGCTAAAAGCACTATGATTACCCTAAATGTTGATCAGAGCAAGGAATTGTTTTTGTCGGGACTGCTACAGTGCAAGTTGGAAAAATTCTCAATGTCTTACCTAGGGCTACCTCTTTATGTCCATAAGTTGTCCTCAACTGACTTGCAGCCTCTGATTACCAAGGTGGATGGTTTCTTATCTGGATAGGAAGCATCTCTTTTGTCTCAAGCTGAACGTCTCATTCTGATAAATGCTATCCTCAGTAGTCTCCCGGATTATGCAATGTCTGCATTCAGACTTCCCCCGAAAATTATAGAAGAAATTGATAGGCGAAGGAAGGCTTTTCTTTGGACTGGGGACGATGTCTGATCAGGAGCAAAATGTCTGGTTGCCTGGGATTCAGTTTGCAAGCCAAAGGAACACGGGTGTCTTGGAATTAAAAACTTAAAGGTTCAGAATGAAGCCCTTCTTCTTAAACGACTGCACAGTCTTTACAACTTGAAGACCTCATGGACATATTGGATCTGGGAAGAACATTCAGAGTCAACGCTAATGTCCTCTTCTCGTCTCGGCAATCACTGGGCATTGCTACAGAAGCTATTGCCAGAACTTCAATCTTTGACCGAAGTTGTTGTTGGAAACGGCGTGCGAACCTCCTTCTGGCATGACAAATGGATATCGAATGAAAGCTTATCGAGCCAGTTCAGTCATCTTTACACTCAAGTGTGAAATCGCTAAATCTCCGTTAAGGATGCTGTTCAAACAGGCATTTCTGAAAATCTTGTTCCACGCCTTTCTGAAACAGCCACGGCAGAGCTGGGCTGTCTGCAGGTTATGCTACAGAGCTTCTCATTGCGTGATGAGCCGGACTTCCGACAAAGTACACAGCTGGGAAAGCTGACGACGAAGAAATTCTATGAGGCGAGATTGTCCCCTGGCATGCAATCTCCTAACTGGGATCTAATTTGGCGGTGCAGAGCACCACTAAAAGTTAAACTCTTCGCTTGGCTTCTTGTCCATAATCGTCTCTCCACAAAGGAAAATTTGCTGAAGAAAACAATTGTGCAACAGTCAACTTGCGACATTTGCAATCAAGAAGAAGAAATGGCTAATCATATGTGTTTCTCTTGTCCGTTCGCTCAGGCTTTCTGGGCGAAGATCAACGTTCAATCGCAAGTTCAGGATGTTAGGTTTCATCTCCAAATGGGTCCAATTGCAAGAGTGCCAGCGCTACACTGCCAAGTTTTCTATCAGCTCTGTATGTGGGCTATTTGGAATCATCGTCACGATGTCGTTTTCAGGGGAAAAAGCCCCTCCATCAGATCCTGCCTGCAACGTTGCATCAGCGAGGCAGCTCTCTGGGCAGAGAACCTAAAGTCTGAAGATCGTTTTGTAATCTCTGTTTCGAAACAAATCTTCTCTTCCCCCTTACAAACTCTCAATCTGTTGTAATGAACTATTTTCATCCTAAATGCAATGACAAATTCAGGTGGAGAAGCTCTCCCCCCGGTGATTTAGTAAAAAAAAAAAAAAACAGCGCGTCTCCGATGCTTCAATGACAGCGAGGCGGAGACCGAGATCCACCCCGCCATGGCCATCCCCTTCCCCACCCAACCCCGCAACAACGTCGTCGCCCCGGCGCCGTGCTCGACTTGGTCTGGCCAAGGCGCTCGCGGAGCGCTACTACTACTCGGCTCAGCGCGCGCGCACCTCACCCGCGCATACATCAACCAGGAGTTCGTGCAAGGCCATGCCCTGGGGCATTGACAAGCGACACCAGTCGCATCCTAATTCTTCCTCGCCGAGTTGAGCAGCGTGGCAGATCAGTTCGAGTCTTCAAGACATCGCTTGTGCTCACCATGATCCGGCGGATGATGCCGTGACGACCATGCGGCTGCAATTTGCAAGTAGGTAGTCCCGCTACCCGCATAAAAACCCACTTGCTAGTCTATTTTTCACATGGTAGTACAAAATTTAGAAGAAAAAATGAATTAGAAGTGGGATAAATATGATAAAAAAAGCCCCCTTGCCCGCCCCGCTTGCACCCCTAGCTGGAAAGACCAAAGGCTGGTGTGCTCAGCTTTGTCAAGAAAAACAGGCCATGGAGGGTGTTGTATTTGCTCCAATTGTCATGCCAAGAAGATCCCAGACAGACACCGATGCGCTCTTGCAACACATGCACAAAAATGCATCCAGAAGGGAGTGCCTGGACGAAGCTGCTCTTAGTTTTGGATCCAAAATTGATTTCCGATTATATCACAGGATGATTGTTTCTCGGATGACGTAACTATCTGTCAAGATTCAGGGGATGATTACGTCTTTAATTTCAAAAGGATTCAGACAACTAACTTAACTGAACAAAGGCCATTTTTCAGAAATACGAGTGAACAAATGCGCAGAAGGAATTGAAATCCTTGAGAAGATCAAGCTAAAAGCTCAGGAACTGTCCCCACGGGGATGAATTCTAATAGCTCGAGTGGACGTCCACCCGTTTATTGCATGTCAACTAAATGGCTACGAAAAATTTTCAAAAAAATTAACAAGATAGATCAATATGTAATATATCACTCCACAAACATGCAAGTTAAAATTCAACTTCTACAAGTTGTAACAAAAATAACAAATTTAACTGTAAATATACATATATCAATTTGAGTTTTGTTTGTTATTTTTGTTACAATCTGTAGAAGTTGAATTTTAACTTGCATGTTTGTGGATTGATACATTACATATTGATCTATCTTATTCATATTTTTTTAATTTTTTTCATAACCATTTAGATGACATGCAATAAACGGATGGACATCCACTCGAGCTGTTAAAATAGTTTCCCCTGTCCCCACAGATAAACTTTGAGCTCCGAGGTTTGACAATCTTCCCTTTTGCATGGCCTTGTTTCAACATCATTTTTGTTAGATTCACTGTCGCACTGATCGTCATCTTTATTGGACTGATTTTTTTACCGAAAATGCTATACACACGACTTAAACGTCCGACCCGTGTACGACTTCGCCATCCGCCGTCCGTCGTCCGTAACTTCTGCGATCGCTATTTTAATTGGGCCTTACAAAGCCCAATTCAAATGACCAAGCTTAATATTGTGTTCTGGCCGCACGCCCGCGTCGCTTCGTTTGGCCGATAGTTTTGCCTCAACGCGACTTTCTATCTTTTTTTTACCCTAAACCCTTGGTCTAATTCCTTTGTCTTCTATCTCTTAATCAATTGCTTGAGTTCAATCAGATGTACTTTGCGGAAACATCGACAGAGTATTCACGTTGATCACATCGCATAAGGTATGTGAAAGCTGCTGATTCATTTGTTCCCAGTATGTTATGTTTTGGTTTTCTATGCCCGAACTTTGTTAGTCTCCTCCCTTTCCCCTCTAAATTTTTCATATCTCTCTTTTTTTTTTTACAAACATCTACATCAACGGTTTTGTTTGATTTAATTTTTCATGCCTGAAGTTTGGGATTTATATATGAGCTTTGATGTGCTTCCATGTGGATTATGTGGGACTGTGGGACAGTGGGAGCAGCAAACCATATAACCAAGTCAGTGCTGGGCTGCTGGCTCACGCCGTGTATTCCGCCGTTGAGTCGTACGCTGGTCGTACGTGTCGGTCGGACGTATAGCAGCATTCTTTTTTTACATTGTAGTTTAACGAGGATGGTGCTGAAATCCTTGAAATCTCTGTTCTGGATTTTTCGTGTAGTCATCTTACCCCTTGCGATATCTTTCATATGGGTATTCACCTACTATGTACTGATCTATTAATTCACTACTAGTACTATGGTTTCACCAGTACTAAGTAACTTTCAGCTGTCAGATGACACAACAGATGGAGGAGATAAAGAAAGGTATGCATGCTTCTGCTTCCCTTTTTTTTTTAATTTTTTGCAATTATCAAGCAGGATTTCGTACTGTTTCCTTAGAGTAGTTCAGTTGATAACTGACCACTGTCAATCTGTTTTGTTTTATGTACTTTCCAATATTTGAACAAGTATTTGTTACATATGATTCACTTATTGAACTTATGTAACTTCCCCGCCGTTTGTCTCTGGAAAACCTCCCTGTTGTTATAATTAAAGTGATCATGTGCAAAATGGACTAGTGCACGTAATGTGGCTACTTCAGTAGTTAGTAAATTCTCAAGGGCACATATGAAATTTTCTCATTGATTAGAGAAGTAACTACTACGAAAGATTTTTACAGTTCCAAAGAGATAAAGATATCGTCTCCTCCTTCGCTGTCATAAGTAACAGTCTCACCTCCTTCTTCGTTCTCATCATCGAGGATGAAATCCTTCATGCCAGAGATGAAGGCGTACCCGAAATTCTCGATTTGTCGTTGGAACATCTCTTGCTCCGCGAGCGCGAGCTCGTTGCTCTTCTCGAAAATGACGCTAAGCTCGTCTTCCTTGTACGATCAGACGAAACCCAACTCCTCCTCGTCAACGACATACTCCACCATCTTCTTCACCTTCTTTTTCTTTTTGATGGATTTCTTCGCCTTCCTTCTCTCCATGGCCGGATCAGAATCGACGACGGTTGTGACAGTATTTAGGGCGACCAGAGTATCATCCTTGGTGGTGGCGTCCAGAGTATTAACCTTTGTGTCCCGTTGCATTTCTACGGAGTTTGAAGTTCCCATTGACCAATCGATCAATCGATCTGTAGGAATTATTGCTATAACTAGAGGCAGTGTTGACTTGAGGAAAACCAGCCTGCAGCGTGTCGATCTGCTTTCCGAGGGTAGGCAGTATAAGTAGAAAGATCATCTTCGGACTGAACGAAGCAGAATCAGACTAGTATTGTTGGGATCAGGAATCTGAAGATTACGTTGATCACTGGTCCGAATCTGAAACTTAATTAACGAATCAGTGAAGTCCGAGTCTGAAACCAATCCAAGCCTCCCAGACACACACACACACACACAAAAAAAAAAAAAAAAAAAACATGTCAATGCACGAGAAGAATTAGATTCGATTCAAGCTGCTGGTTAATGTTTCTTCTTCATCGCTGCTGGTTCATCAACCAACATGAGTTCTCCCCGCCAGCTTTACATGATTAGATCCGCCGATTAGTCTTTCCATGTCAAGCCAGCAAAAACGCAAACGCAGATAGTAAAGCATATCCAATTGCAAGTGATACACTGCTTGAATAGTAAATCTCATTGCAATATGCAATGGATACTTGGCTACTATTCCAAGTACATCACAGAATCAGGTTTATACAGACATGTGAAAGATCTATCTATACCTATACTAATTGGGCACTTTCTACGAGCTCTCACGTTAACCAGAAAGATCAGACCATTGATTAGATGTGTCATATTATCGTGACCGTAGATTAATATTAACCGCACGTGGACTCTATCTAAAGCCCAACCAATATTGCAATTGGGCCCGCATATCACTTTTAGGTTTCATGCATGTACGTATGACAGGGTATATCAATCTCAGAAGAATTCCTCATAGGAGATCGATCGTCCCCAAATCTCGACCGCCGTGGCGACGTCACCTGCCCATACATATAGAAGCGATCAATCTCTGAATATGAAGGAGCACGCCAAGTTACCGACGGCACGATTCCGTCGTCACCAACGAAATCACTGCCAGCCGTGTCCTGCACTACGCAACATCAAGCATGCAGTACGAGAGATCAGGGTGACGATTATGTGCAGTGTGCGTATCTAGATCGACGTACAATGAAACGATGCACATGACGTGCACCAACAATCTGCTTGGTTTCGAACAGGATGGACCTTGGTCCTTGGACTTGCAGCAGCTATCAACTTCTGGCACAATTATCCGCACCATCACCTATCGCAAGGAAGATGACCGCACGTATCCTCAGGTCCAACATATTTAATCCCCATAAGTATATTCTTTTTTGAATCTAGCAATGTATTATCTGAATAATATATATGCACTCCAATTTTGTTTTAGCATTTGGCATTTTTGAACAAATTATACATGCATGTTGTTCCTTTATCACATAATTACAATTTTTTCTGATAAGTTCTCTTGACAAAAAATATGTTTTATGTCATCCTTTATTTTTGAGATTGTAGATTTAGGTTTCGTTGGTTAGTGTTGGTTGGGAACTAATCCTTCACGCACGCAAACGGTGCGACAGATAATAAGCATGATTAATTAAATATTATTAAAAAACATGAAAAACGGATTAATATGATTTCTGAAGCAACTTTTCTATATTAATCTTTTTTGGAAAAAAAACATGCCGTTTATTTGTTTTGAAAGTGTGTGCGAGAAAAATAGGAGAGTAGAAGTTAGGAGAGTGAAGAAAAGAACACACCCTTAATGATTTGCCATCCTGGTGCACATATCATTAACTTAGAGGGCACCACCTGTCGTTGCCATGCAGTGGAGTGGACATGAAAATCTAAAGAGTTAGCAAATCTTTAAATTTGCCACACGCTGCATCCAAATTTATTTGAACAAATTAACTTTTTTAATAATATTAATTGTTATTGTAAATATTATGTTGACAAGTAATATGTTTTACACCATTGGCAGCGAAATGACCGGTGCACATGTAAACAATTCCAAAGGTTTCACAACAAGAAGAATACCATCAAGTTGAAAAGTAAAAGAACAAACACTCAACATCCGAAACATTATCTATGTTCAAGAGATTAACATTTCACAAAACATGGCAAGACTAGAACAAATTAAATCTCTTTAGATTTCCATGCAGTCAGGATATTTACCAATAATAGCCTGCAAAATATATTTATCTAGCAACCTGTAACTTCGGAGCATTATTTACTAGATGTAAAAATTATTTAGTTCGATCACATAAAAAGAACTTCATTATTTCAATGTTCATTTAATTTAAAAGATGTCTTTGGCAGAGCATATTACATTACCAATTGAAACACATGCAAGTTCGGGGATATATGCTCTGAATTGAGTGATTTCAACTAAAATAAACTAATATATGTAATGTATATTCATTATTAAATACACTGCATTCTTTTCAGCAGCATGTTTTATATATTTATTGAAAAGCCTAACAACACTGCCTGTATGTAGAGTATTCAATATCATCCACAAGAAAAAAACCTACATTGACAAATAGCGGAGCTGCGAAACAGGTATAATAATTTATTATAGCAAATCAAATTTCCATTGTCTGGTAACTGCTAGAATTCTTTAATAATAACCCGTGCAACGCACGGGTTGGCGGCTAGTAATTCCTAATATTTAACTATAAAGTTTATAAAAAATGAAATCATGGGAATAATCATAAAAAATGGCATTCCAAAAATAATGATATGTTCGTTGTTATATTTTGCCATCCAATTGTGTTCTCGCTAGCCTCACGCACTTGCATGTAATTATCCCATATGGGTTGTCTCCAACACTGCACAATAGAATTGGACTCTACAAGAATGTGTATTTAACATAGTTTTGGATCCCCTTAATCCATGAATAAATAAACTACGAGAACCTATTTTAGTATTAGATGTTTACACAAAAGTTGATTCATATTTTAGTATTAGATGTTCACTATCCTCCTCCTCCTCATCATCATCCTCCCAATCCCCCTCCTCATCCCCATCATCATATATAGTACTACTCCTCCGTCTCCCCCTTCCCCACCACCACCACCACCACCACCGTACAGGTCCCCAGCTGCGGCGCAGCGGCCTAGGCGGGCGCGGGGCACGGGCAGAGGGGAGGAGACGAGGAAGGGGCGAGGTGGCGCCGCGGCGGCAGCGAACGAGAGGAGGCGGCGAGGGGTCGGGGTACTGGAGGGGAGGAGAGGCATGCAGCTGCGAGGAGGCGGCTTGTAAATTAGCACCACTTTGTTAAAATTTAGCAAATATTTTAGAAACTAGAAGGGTGTGTTTGTAAAATGGGTTAGAAGAGGTGGGAATGGGAAATGGAAATGAATAGGGGGATAGGATGAAAAGGGGTGAGAAGAATGGATTGCTAAGATTGAAGCCTGTCCTTTGAGGGGTGGAAAATCATATCCCAAACCCATTTTCCAAACACAACCGAAGGGTGTTACAGTGTCAATTTACTTTGAGAAAGCTACTGTATTTGTATTTGGGATTATTGAGAACTGTCCTTCCACAAATTACTCCCTCCATCAAAAAAAAAAGCCAACCTCATACTAGCACAACGAATCTGGATGTGTCACATCATAGTATGAGGTTTACTTTTTTGGACGCGGTTGGATTTAGGGCATATGACACTTATTTTCATGTAAATCCTTTTCCCCGACTAGTGATGGTACATAATTTTGTGGTAATATAAATGTAAATATTGTTTTCTTATAAAGAACAGCACGTATGATAGCCATTTATTCCTTCTTCATTTTGAAATACACGCTCATGGGATAGCATATTGTTTCTTTTTACTGGAAAAAAAGAAACAATATGGTATCATTATTGTATCAATCTTGTTATTGTATTTTTTAACTGTCCGTTTCATTGTGTACGAGATTGTATCATTTCAAAAAATATAGTAACGTACAAAATGCCATTTATTCCTTCTTCTTTTTACATCATCTCGTTTCATTGTGTTTTTACTGTCCGTTATTGTATCATAATTGATTATCTCTTTATTTCTCCAATACATACATGAGCTCAATATTTGTTTTCCTTGGTGCACTGAGGTACTACATGTTAAAGAAGAGAACTATGGTGCCACAGTAAATGAAAAGAGTCAAATCGACCATCTATCTAAATTATTAATGTCATGTGAACATGGCTCTGTTTTTCTTTATTTTAGTTTGGTGTTATCGATAACAAACTGTCTAAGCTATTAAAATGTTGGCACAATCAATTGAAATATGACCGGTTCTCTTAGTCTAGCTACTTGAGATGCGCTCATAGCGCAGTGGCAGAATTGCTGGCATGCACCCCATCCGCCTAGATTTGATTCTCCTCGAGCACGCTCACTTGAAATATTTGTTCCTTTATTCTTAAAGCCATCGACACCAAGCCCTTTCTTGGTGTCCAACTTCTTAATCTAGCTACCTAAAACTTCATATGTGTGAAATCTCTTAACAAATCATCTGCTCATGTTCTTTATCTACTAGCTAGTCTAATCCAGGTAACTATAGGCAATGTTTTGCATCACATAGATGGCAACATCATATGACCTATTGACCTTATCTAGGTTTGACATGAGAAGTCCATATATTATGTTTTACTTCGGTGCATCTTATAGTTATCAGTGAGCTTTATTATTGCTTTATTCTAATTTACCTGGTGTTTTTGTCCTTCTTCAATGCAACCCATATCTAATGAATTGAATTTGTATCTTCATTGTGATGTGCATCTGTTCTATCACACGTATTATTGTAACTTCAGGACATTAGAAATAAATAAGTTTGTAATTTGATAGCAACTTTGGATGATGTTCGGTATTGCTGCAATATATTTTTTTTTGAGAATTACACAGTACAACGCAGACACTCACAACGCACGCGCACTCACCCCTATGAACACACGCACGCAAACCCTACCCCTATGAGCATCTTCGAAGACTGGGCCGGCAAATTCTTGAGAGATTGACGAAGTCACCACAGGCGCCTCGCTGTCGACGGGTATGTCGCCTACCACTGAAAGCACAGTGCCGATAAACCTGGATAATTCGCTCCCATGGGGAGTCGAACCCAGGACCTGAGGTGCTACTAAAGCTCTTGTAACCACTAGTTACAGGCCCTTTCGCCGCAATATATTATTTGTTCCGACTGACAATCTTATAATACAAAAAGTTGACCAATCCACTTAATGATGTTCAGTATTGCGGTATTGCCGTAAGATATTATTTATTCTGTGACAATTTTATAACACAAAATTTTGACCAATCTACTGAGAAACTTGCAAGCATTTCCTGCTACTGAAAAAGCATTTATGTTAAAAAAAAAATGCTGAGGAAGACATGTATTTCTTGAATGTGATAATATAGGCAGTTGAAATTTGTACCAGATTATGTATATTATCGTATACTTGTTTCTAACTTATTATAAATATGTATAATTAATGTGGAATTTGAGGCACAAATCTCTAAGGAGGCAATGTACATCAGTACATTTGACAAAGCGCATGAGGACCTCATCATTGCTTAAAAAGTATATAAGATATTCTCTGCATGGGTGAAAAAGGAACACTCTAAAATGGTTCTTATGCTAACTGATGTGAAGACTACTTTGTGCGGAATTATAAATAACAACAATATGTTTTAAATTGTATGTGTTTATTACTACTACTATCTTATGGTTTCACAAATTTAAACAATTGGCATCATAGGGCTCATTTGGTTTGGTACCCAACGGAATCAGTTTTGGCACTACTAATGTTTTGATAGAGTTGGGGTATAAAAGCTATATTAATTTAGGTAAATATTAGCATTAATCTAAATATTCAGAAGGTACTATTTAAATTTACCAACTATTTTGCAGGGCAAGTTTAGGATTCAAACCAAAACAGCCCATAGTTTGATGGACTACTATCTTGCAATACTTTTATATATGATTATTCTCAAACTAAACATGGATTTTGATGTATTTCCAGTTTGTAAAATAGAACATCTCTGACCTCAAAATCCATGCATTTTAACAAAATATCACTTTCTTTTCCAAATGTTTCCAATCAGCTTCTGTCTACTTTCTGCTAGGCGGCTAGGAGAAAGCATATACCGATGGAACTGAATAACAATGAACACCAGTCTCTTCTTCGGAAAAGAAAGAAAGAAAGGAAAAAAAAAAAAAAAGCCAGGGTCGGTTTTGCTTATCGGGGTCCCCCTTATCCACATCAGCGTCTCCTCAACCAATCGCCATTTGCCGCGCCTTATCCACCTCACCAAAACCCCACTTCTTCCCCCTTTGGTTTGCTGAACAAAAGTTCTTGCGAAGTGATAACTCTTTAGTGCTACAGAACTGAATTATGTCGGCCACTAAATATAATAATTGTGATCACTCTTACGGAAGGGCTCTTCTCGTACCTTCACCACTGAGGACATTGACAAAATGTTCTGGTTTGCTGAACAAAAGTTCTTGCGAAGTGATAACTCTTTAGTGCTACAGAACTGAATTATGTCGGCCACTAAATATAATAATTGTGATCACTCTTACGGAAGGGCTCTTCTCGTACCTTCACCACTGAGGACATTGACAAAATGTTCTGGTTTGCTGAACAAAAGTTCTTGCGAAGTGATAACTCTTTAGTGCTACAGAACTGAATTATGTCGGCCACTAAATATAATAATTGTGATCACTCTTACGGAAGGGCTCTTCTCGTACCTTCACCACTGAGGACATTGACAAAATGTTCTGGTTTGCTGAACAAAAGTTCTTGCGAAGTGATAACTCTTTAGTGCTACAGAACTGAATTATGTCGGCCACTAAATATAATAATTGTGATCACTCTTACGGAAGGGCTCTTCTCGTACCTTCACCACTGAGGACATTGACAAAATGTTCTGGTTTGCTGAACAAAAGTTCTTGCGAAGTGATAACTCTTTAGTGCTACAGAACTGAATTATGTCGGCCACTAAATATAATAATTGTGATCACTCTTACGGAAGGGCTCTTCTCGTACCTTCACCACTGAGGACATTGACAAAATGTTCTGGTTTGCTGAACAAAAGTTCTTGCGAAGTGATAACTCTTTAGTGCTACAGAACTGAATTATGTCGGCCACTAAATATAATAATTGTGATCACTCTTACGGAAGGGCTCTTCTCGTACCTTCACCACTGAGGACATTGACAAAATGTTCTGGTTTGCTGAACAAAAGTTCTTGCGAAGTGATAACTCTTTAGTGCTACAGAACTGAATTATGTCGGCCACTAAATATAATAATTGTGATCACTCTTACGGAAGGGCTCTTCTCGTACCTTCACCACTGAGGACATTGACAAAATGTTCTGGTTTGCTGAACAAAAGTTCTTGCGAAGTGATAACTCTTTAGTGCTACAGAACTGAATTATGTCGGCCACTAAATATAATAATTGTGATCACTCTTACGGAAGGGCTCTTCTCGTACCTTCACCACTGAGGACATTGACAAAATGTTCTGGTTTGCTGAACAAAAGTTCTTGCGAAGTGATAACTCTTTAGTGCTACAGAACTGAATTATGTCGGCCACTAAATATAATAATTGTGATCACTCTTACGGAAGGGCTCTTCTCGTACCTTCACCACTGAGGACATTGACAAAATGTTCTGGTTTGCTGAACAAAAGTTCTTGCATAGTGATAACTCTTTAGTGCTAGAGAAGTGAATTATGTTAGCCACTAAATAAAATAACTGTGAGCACTCTTGTGGAAGGGCTCTTCTCATTTATACCTTGTCATTGACTCTGCAGCTGAGATCTTCCTGGGACATTGCATTTCTGCAGTGTAGAAGAAGATATGGTCGATGGATTCCCCTATGAAGTACCAGAAGAATACAGCAGCATGCCTCTTCTCAAAGGAAGGGCTACCGTGGACATGAAGGTTAAGATTAAGGACAATCCTAATTTAGAGGATTGCGTATTTCGGATTGTTCTGGATGGATACAATGCTCCTGTGACTGCTGGGAACTTCTTAGATCTGGTGGAACGGAAGTTCTATGATGGCATGGAAATTCAAAGATGTAAGTTTGCTTGTGTGATACATTCCATAGATATAGTCCAACATTGTTTATATCAATCACCATTTTTAATTGCATTTTGAAAAACATGTAGTAGATAATCTTGATAGTAACTAGCAAGCTCGTTTTACTGACTAAACCATGGCATTACCCATTTTTTCAATGAAGAAGCCTCTCTAGATCTTCTCTGTTATTTAGGATTGAGGAGTCAGAACCTTAATTATCTAGTGAGCTTTTGTTAACTATTATTGGTTCTTTTGCAGCTGATGGTTTTGTTGTTCAAACTGGCGATCCTGAGGGACCAGCTGAGGGATTTATTGATCCCAGTACTGGTAAAGTTCGTACAATACCTCTTGAGTTAATGGTCGATGGTGACAAAGCGCCTGTATATGGTGAAACACTTGAAGTAAGTAGGCAAAGTTCGTTCTTTCTTTCTTTCTTTCTTTCTTTCTTTTTCAGAATCTACTGGAAATTTTGGCAACTGTATATCTATGAGCTTGTTCTTACAGTACACATGATCATGCATTTCAGGAACTTGGCCGCTACAAGGCTCAAACAAAGCTTCCTTTTAATGCATTTGGAACCATGGCAATGGCTAGAGATGTAAGTATCATGATACTGCTTCAGTGTAATGTATCAAGCATCTGCAGATATGGGCATATTCTTCAACATTTTCTAACATAAAACGTTTGAATATCATGGCAGGAATTTGATGACAATTCTGCTTCTAGCCAAATCTTTTGGTTGTTAAAAGAGAGTGAGCTAACACCAAGCAATGCCAATATACTGGATGGGCGGTACGCGGTATTTGGATATGTGACCGAGAACGAGGACTACTTGGCAGACCTCAAGGTTGGGGATGTCATTGAATCGATTCAAGTTGTCTCAGGCTTAGACAACCTCGCCAACCCAAGTTATAAGATTGTAGGATAAAATGTTTATTTTTTTCAGGAGTTCCTTGATAGGCAATTATTTTACTATATTGAAATCGGTGTAAAGTGCTATAATCTCTAACCCTCATCTCATGACCTTCTATGTTTTGTGCTTAGAGTTTTGCAATATGCGGGATTCAATATTACTTGAAAATAAAGATGTTCAGCATTTGTCTCTTGCCATATGACCTAACACATCAACCGTTTTGTCTGAAAACTAGCATGGCGTTTGTGTGTTTAAGGATCTGCTACTATGAGTTTATGACTTGCAAGAGGGGAAAGTAAACATATGTTGCTTATTTTCACACTGCATTCTGACTTATTTTAGGACTTCTCAGAATGTTCCAAACATTTTCTTCAAACTTCCAACTTTTCCATCACATCAAAACTTTCCTACACACATAAACTTCCAACTTTTTCGTCACATCGTTCCAATTTCAACCAAACTTCTAATTTTAGCGTGAACTAAACACACCCTTAATAATTTAGAAGATTTTGTCATTCTATAGCGCTTTTACGAGAGTTGACATGGAGATATAACAGTTTGTAAGGGTGTTTTCATACGTGTTGCTCTAAAATAGTGGTGTTTCCTATGCAAATAAGTTGGAGTTGACAATATGTAATCCTAATGTTATAATAAGGCCACTCTTATAGTTGCATTTATTTATTTATGTTTATTTTATAAAGTGAGGGTGCCATATTTGTAAACGAAAAATAATTTGTAAATAGAACTTTTATATACGTGTTATTGGCGATCTACAAGCAAAGACTGAAAAATAAACTGCGATAAAAAAACCTCAAAATCAACTCTAAATTTAAGGTTGAAAATTTAAATTTTTTACTTATAAGCATAAGCATAAGCAAAACGATGAGATTGTGAATTTGCCAGGAGTATCTACAATGTTTTGGTTCTACTTCAATGAGACAATACCCACGAGGGTTCAGAAACTTACCGTTTGGTTAATGTAGGTGCAAACCAAAATGATCTAAATATGAACTTGGAACACCTAGAAAAGCTTTAGAAACTTATTTAGTAATTGTTATGTGCATGTGTACCTATATTCAGGCTAAAACCATGCTTGTAAAAAGGCCTAGTGATACCAAACCACCTCTCTCTCTCTCTCTCTCCAACCTTTTCTTTCTTGTAGAGCTGTGAGGCATGAGCCATGAGCACCGCCATCGCCATCCACGCCTCTCGCCGCCATGCTCGCCGCCAGCGATGACCTGGGCGACAAGGATGACAACTTCTGGACAGGGACGGCGCCGCCTCTACGACTTTTCCCATCAGCAATAGCTGCTGGAGCAGAAGTTGTCCTTGACTGCGACTGTTCCGCCATCGCCTGAGCCCGTGCCTCCTCACGCTGCAATGCAGTGGCGTCGGGTTGGGGAGGGAGGCGGCGCGGGAGCTCGCCGCCGCCGGGCGTGAAGGGAAAATTTGTCACAAATCTTAGTCAAAATTTAAAACCTAACTCAAATTTGTCACATATCTTAGTCAAAATTTCAATCACATTTTTTATAAAAAATACACGAAACTAATCAAGCAAAAATTATGAAAAAATAGTCATGAGCAAGGGCATAAAAGCCATTTTTCTCTAGAATTAACACCGATATATTGCATTAACGGAATAGGTCAGGTCTAATCTTTGTTTTTTTTTGAAAGGAGAGTCAAATGAGCAAACTTAAGAAAGTACGCTATATTGGTAGTTAGAACTTTAATTGTCCCTTTTTAAAAGCAACTTACATATATAATATTTTTAAGAAAAATAAACCATTTAGTAGTTTGAAAAATATGCACGTAGAAAACGATAGGGTTGAATTGGGAACTTCAATAAAAGAACTCAACCTAATAAGACCCCTTAAGTAAGATGGATACGCCAATAGCAAAACAGAAACCTATAATCTCTTGGGGTACCACTCAAATCTCCTCTAGCATGAGCTTTATTAGCCGCCTAGGCCGACTCTACCTTGCAGTTTTTTCTAGAATCAAAAGCTCCCATAATCAGTTCAGTTTTTTTATCTAAATTAATGAGAAGTTGTAGTTGCGTAATTCAGAAAATAAACTAGAAGTCAAAAGCTAGAAAAAAAAAAAACCCAGCTTCTCTGTATCCTTCTCATAATTTTAGCTTCAAAACTGAAAAAGTGTTTTGACGCGCGTTCGCGAGTTAGGCTTTCTCGTGTTTAGATGAGTAGATAATGTTAGCAACGTACTACAAACCTCTAACCGAAGCTACCCTTTCAAAGTATGCATAACAAAATTGGTTACCTCCAATTCTTCCATGTCCATCTGTTCCTTACCTCACATATTTGGAAAAGCTAATACAACAATTTGTTAGTCATATACACAAAAGTACCCCCTATATAGGGAAATGTTGTGCAATCAAAAGTTGTTTTGTGATTAGAGCTGACGGACCTTTGATTGGCCAAGAGCTTTTCGTGACTGAGCACTCACACCTTATATCCCAAAACTGAAAGGATTATGCTGTAAATGCTCGTACTTCTGCCTGCTTGCAGCGCGAAACCCAAATGGGTTGGGCTTTGCCCACTGCTTTTGCTGTTCTTGTTGAGGGTTCCGTAATTGCAACTGCACGGTAAATTAGAAACAAACATAGAAAATAAAAAACTAACAGCGAATTCCTCTATAGCAATCGGAATTAAAAGCTGGTGGCCAATCGATGGCGTGCCTCTCACGGGGGAGAGGGAGGGAGGGATCCGTACCTAGCACCTGGAAGTTCGAGGTCTATTCAGTGCAGAGAAGACCGAAGGTGAAGCGTCGGCGGCAGCGATCTCATCAAAGAGCAGGAGGGCTAAAGAGGAGGAAGGAGGACGTGTGATCAGAGACGACGTCCTGGTCCCCGCCATTGACGATGCCGGTGTGCACACCACCAGGACGATGCCATTGATGGTTTTACAAAAAACAACAATAGCAACATTATTCCATTACACTTAACCAAGTAAATTTAGCTACGGCGGATCAAAACTAAACCCTATGAGCCACTGCATTCATCAGATTTGCATTGAGATCAGAAAGATCACCAGACCTAAACAGCCTACTGGTAGTTAGCAAACATCGCAACCCTAAAAATGAATCAGTTAAATTCAGCAAGCGAACAGTACCTCATGCTCGCAAGCGAACAGTACCTCATGCTCTCAAGCGCGAGCTTCTACACGCCGGGATCAGCGCTCTTTAAGCACCAAATCCTTCTCCGACGACCCACAAAAAAAACCACCAAAGCAACACATCAGTGTCAACACAAAACCACAAATCAAATCCAATAAACGAAACCGAGGTTCCAGATCCAACATTGCAAGTTTATGCCAGCCAGTAGCTTTTGAGCCTTTTGTTTCTCCAGCTAATTGGTCTGGAATGGATTACTGAAATTTTCAGATCTCTGTCAGCTGGCCAGCCCTGCATGCATGGAAACAAGGCAGGCAAGGAGGAGACAGCTTTTGCTGCACAGCATGCATTTAGTAGTAGAATTCATGGAGAGGCCAAGGAGTTGTGAATTGTGTGTGGTTATACATGAGGAGCAGCTAGGTAGGGGTCCTCAGAATGATGTCTTGCATCTTTTGTCGTGCACACATCTCAATGCAATGTTTGTATGTATAAGTTATAGCTAGTCCAATGTGGCATACAGCTAAAATGCTAGCTAGCTCGATCTTTGTCTACAGTTCATCGACCAGCTCTTTATTCAGGTTGATGACTCTATTAGCTAGGTGCATTTGGCCTCCAAGCCGATAGTTGATTGAAATGTTTAATTCTTTGTTAAGTTTTAATTAAGATTGATGTTCAACTGTGCATGAATGATCAAATGCCTTGGGGTTTAATTTGTTTACTCTCTCCAGTGTCCTAGCAGCTAGCAAAGATGATTCTATTTTGATTAACTTGACTACACATTCTACTATGTGAAAACACGCACCCACATATTGATCCATCTTCTGGCCATCATTTGCTAGGGGATCCAGATCTCTGCGTATGTAGGGGATTCCGAGAGGCAGGGAGCAGCATTACGTGAAACATGGATGCCTAGCTTAGATTTGCAAGCAAGCTTGCTCTGCACATAAAGAGCAGAGGACCCTATGTTTGTACTAACGAATGAAATTATATTTAGGCATTGGACATTCGGTCCGAGTTGCTCCCTCCGTTGAGAAATTCAAGGCGTATTAGTTTTTGACAATATTCAATATTAAAGTGTGACCATTATTTTTTATAAATAGAACACTGACAACTATCATATTAACTTCATGTAAAATCTTCTAAATATGAATCCATTGACACCACTTGTATCACACTAAACATATATATTGTTTGTTTATTTATTAGTCAAAGTTTACAAGTGTTGACTTTTACAATTACTACATGCATGGTTTATATTTTCCAAAGGAGGGAGTAAATTATCGGATAGTCAAACTATTTTAGTTGATCAAAGATGAAATATTCACCAAAATAGAGTGGGACAAATTATAAAAAGCATTGAATCATTTTTATTAAAAAAAGAATCCAGTGTGTAAATTGCAACATTAAAAAAAAAACTTACTAAAACATTCAAATAACACCACATGCAACATTCGCAAAATGACATGCTAAAACATGTGAAAAATACTTATTGAAATATCCAAATAATACCATGTATAATGTTTAAAAACATCCATTACACTTACAAAAGCGTACTGATCCAAATTAGCATTCTCTCCAATCAAATCGCTCAGCTCGAGCCAACCCAATCGTCCACACTCCATACATGACGTCTCCTCCTGTGGTTTGGCTGTTGTTTTCCTCTCTACCCCTACCACAATTTCGCGTGTTAGGAACCCCTTGGTTGCAGCAGGGCATGCTAACGTGCGGTGAGAGATCAGGGTTGCTGGATGGTGATGGTGTAGGAGTCGGTACATGGGAGGACAGAATATTTGTTGCTGCCACCTGAGACAAGAAACCTTTCAAGCCTAATCTCTTTTGTATATAATGATACCTCAACCTCTCACACAGGCTCTTACCTATGTGAGCGAGCAATTCTAGCACCTACAAATGAAATTGCTGCAACTATTAATTCCCACATCATTGCACAGCTGACAACACATGAAATGTCATACTATAGCTCAGACACAATTGATGATGCCACAAACAATCGTGCCACCCTTGATGCCCTCTACCCAACTGAATTTCTCAACACAGTTCAGATCAACGGCATGCCAGACCACCACCTTCAGCTAAAAATAGGAGTCCCAATCATGTTGTTACGAAATATCAACCCATCAAAAGGCCTCTGTAATGGCACAAGGCTTATAGTAACTCAATTGACTCGTCGTGTTATTGAAGGGGAGATAATAACAGGAAAGGCAAAAGGATCCAAGGCATACATTCCAAGGATAGTGACCACTTCGATTGACAAGAGGTGGCCTTTTAAATTAAGGAGACGTCAATTTCCAGTCAAAGTGTCATATGCTATGACAATAAATAAAAGCCAGGGGCAAACACTCAGCAGAGTAGGTGTCTATATTCCTAGCCCAGTCTTCTCACATGGACAGCTCTACGTTGCATTCTCACGTGTGACATCACCTGACGGGCTTCGCGTTTTAATTGAAAATAGCCCACCTGACCATATGGACAGCACACATAATGTTGTTTACACGGAAATTTTTCATGATTTGGGCCAACAACCAGTGCAGGAAAAAAACACAATATATTAATTTTACTGGTCAGGATGCTTTTCCTTTACATTCAATCTTCTATTATGTATTTTTATTTGCAATGCTAAAACAAACCTTTTTTTTGTGCTTACCAAATATGTTCACTTTGCTTCACTGCTTTGCAGGCCTACCGATCTGGTGATTCCTTACATCTTTCAAGTATTATCGAGCATGCAACAACACACAGTTTTTAGCTGCAACCGAATAGGTGAATAATCATTATAATCTTCCCCTCTTTTCATTAATTGGCTTTTTTTTCATTGCTTGCCTCCTACTGTACATTTATTCATCATCCATGGTACATAATGTTAGGTCCATATTTAACTATTTATTCCTCATTTCTCTTGCTACGGCAGTGAAATTTCATATTGATATACTGATTTCCTTAACTTCATTTTACTCATCTACCTAACCACTGGTGAACAGTATACTCATCATGTTTTATTGTAATAAATGCCACTAAAAAAGATGTTCATTGCAGATAATCAGTAAAGTGAAGATAGGGGTGTTTCTTCCTGTGATTTTGCATTTGTTTGCCTCCACACTTCCTGTCTACCCGCCGTGAACATATCAATGCTACAGCACACTTTTCGTATCTGCATGTGTTCTGATAATCTTCTCAGAGATGTGCATGTGTTTTGGTAATCTTCTCAGAGATGCTAAAGGGATCAACTCTACTTGATGTTTCAGTTCTGCCCAATATATTGTTGTTTACTCCCAAAAAAAAAAAGAACTCTAGAACATGAAAGTGTTTACCTTTTGATATCCCTTTTGGTAATGTCCAGTTACAGTTGTACCTTTTGTATTTGAACAGGCTTAGTGGAGGGAAATGGAGAGTCCCTATCTTTTTAGTGTCTAGAGAATCAAGTCTCTTTTGGACCAGCAACATATGTTCTCTCTTTTGCTGTAACTTCTTTTGCTGCATCATCGTGCCTGTCCACTGTTCGCTAACATGTGTGCATATACTTGTGTACATTTATGCTCAAAACTGAAAAGGCAGTATTGGGCTGTGGTGCATTTCTTCACTACTGAATCTATGCCTGATGAAGTGATGATTGGTTGTCCCATTTGATACTTTGGTCTGTCATATCTTGATCCTTGATTTGTCATGCTTGCTTGTCCTATGTTTGGCCGCTGTCTTCAGGCTCTGTCAGGTCTTGTGATTCAGTTCGGTTGAGTTTAGAGAGCACTAATCTTTTTTACTGTAAACACTACAGACCTGCAATTTCAGAGGTGATTGCAAGGATTCATGTGCCATATCTATCTTCCCTCTTCAGTAATGTAATTTGAGCTATAAATTCAATATCATCAATCAGTCAGCAATGGTTGTTGAGCAATTATTTGAGTATAAAACAAAACAATTATTCGTATGTACTACCGTTTTCATTTGAAATTACGTACTTCAATATTGAATCTTGCAAGCTTTTCCATACCTTTAATTTATATTTATACTCCATCGATGACCGTTCTAACTTATACGCTTACACTTCGCCCGCGGCAACGCGCGGGGTCCTGACTAGTTTATTATGTTTCCTTGCTCCCCGCTTGTCCTGCAGACAGATCGATCTGCTCGCTGATGCGCATGCGTGTTATCGTGTGCGTGGGTGCAGTTGGTGGCTGTCCGCCGCCGTGTGTGAACTCGCCAGAGATGGCAGATAGCCCGTGCGCACTTGGCTTACGTGACCAGCGGCACGGCCGAAGCCCGCCGTTTGGCTCGATCAGTAATCAACATCCATGCATGCACAGAATACAAATGAGAGAGCAGATCAATCTAGATTAAAAATCAATCTAATAATACTATATTGAAACGGCAAACCGGTCGACGTCAAAG
Source organism: Oryza longistaminata (assembly GCA_009805545.1). Lineage (NCBI taxonomy): Eukaryota > Viridiplantae > Streptophyta > Magnoliopsida > Poales > Poaceae > Oryza > Oryza longistaminata. The sequence continues at coordinate 73,420 of WNHE01000621.1, forward strand.
ATTGAAGTCATCGAACTCATTGAGATTAATCTCAACGCTTGAATTGATTCCATCACACTCGTCGACGGGAAACTCGACGCACCCATACCTGGCGCGCCAACTGTCGAAACATGAATTCGGCAATAATAAAAGAGGTAGTGCACGAGACCTAAAAGTGGATGGATACGGAGACAAGGATTTAGACAGGTTCAGGCCCTCTCAATGAGAGGTAATACCCTACTCCTGTTTGGGGATTTGAATCCGCCGGGTATATTATAGATCTGACGATCTAGTTGTGCTCATGCCCCCTAGAGGGCCTCCTGCCCACCTTATATAGGATGGGGGCAGGATTACAAGATAGAAACCTTAACCAATACGGTATCGATTTCCTAAATCTACTTTACAATATTATCAAACCAGGACTTTAGGCCATTCCGTAATATACAAGGAAACATAATACCCAAATCATAATCCGTTACATATTTCATGGATATAAGTTATCCCCTATAACCAGTCGGATAAACATGTCGTGTGGTATGGGGTACCTATAATCTCTACACCAGGCGGTGGGGCTATTACTGCCACCGCCATTGTTGTTCTTGCTGCTCAGCTGGACAGTGGACACCAAGCAGAGGAGACGGCAGACAATATCAGCCCCGACGCGCCCTGTTTAGATTCCAAATATTCTCTTCAAACTTTCAATTTTTCTGTCACATCGAACTTTCCTACATACACAAACTTTAAACTTTTCCGTCACATGTTCCAGTTTCTTCAAACTTTTAATTTTAACGTGAAACTAAACACAACCGATGTCGTTCTTGCCGTTCGGCTGGAGACCAAGCAGGGTTTCTCCTCTTCCTTCTGCTTGTACGTTTGCTGCTGCAAGCTGATGGAGTACTGCATATCCAATTGAAGAATTTAGAAGAAGTGAGCAGAATTTATAAAGATTTGATTTTTTTTAATAGAAAGATGAAGTAGAATATTCCAAAACTCTTGGTTTGAACTAAGCCATCATGCATGTAGAAACCTGAGCCATTCGAACCACATGTAAATTGTATTTTCTTTTCTTCTCTACTTCGGACCTTCCGTGTTACTTTTGTTCAGCTACCCTCTACTGCAACTATTTCAGTTATTCAGACATAAGGCCCTGTTCTTTTCTCCAACAAAAGTTGGATTAAATTTTGGATACTCATGGCACGCTTTTCACACTGCTAAACGGTGCATTTCGTATGAAAACTTTATATATGAAAGCTGTTCTAAAATATCAAATTAATCTATTTTTCAAGTTTGGAATAATTAAAACTCAATTAATCACACGTTATTACAACCTCTTTTTGCGTATAACATTTAATCTTCATCTTCATTTTCAGGACTTTCAAACACCACCTAACTAGTTTAAGAGGTCGCCATTACTCAGGCCCAGTTTAGATCTCACCCTAAAAACTTTCACCCTGTCCCGTCGAACGTTTGAACACATGTATGAAGTATTAAATATAGGCTAAAAAAATAACTAATTACACAGATTTTGACTAATTTGCGAGACGGATCTTTTAAGCTTAATTGCTCTATGATTTGACAATGTGGTGCTACAGTAAACATTTGCTAATGACAAATTAATTAGCCTTAATAAATTCGTCACGCAGTTTACTGACGAATTCTATAATTAGTTTTTTTTATTAGTGCCCAAACACCCCATGCGACACCCTATTTAATACCCGATGTGACACGTCAAAACTTTACGCTGGATCTAACACCCCCTCACATCTCCCTACTCTCATATTTATAGCCCTCAGCTGCATGGTGACAATAACCCTAGGTTATTCACATATCGGATAGTAAGTTCATAACTAATTTGCACACTCTAGTAGCATGATCATATGTCCTAGTGTTCATAGTACATGAGAAATCAGTCAGTCCAACGAGTTCAATGAGAAATTAATTAGCAGAAGTTAGCTTGGGTAGCTCAACTTACTTGAAAAGTTGTTCAAAGCCTTTTCTGCTTGTTTTCAGAAAAAAAGCTTGAAGTATGATTGTTTCGATGATTACAGATAGTGTGTAAAGTTTGGATGATTGCTACACGCGTCAACTTCTAGTCAATTGGGCTTCGGGCACTCTGTAGTTATGAAAAGTTATCATTGTGTAGCAGAAATTAGCCATGTGAGCATGCCAATTTGAGTGTTTCTGTGGTTCTAACTTTTTTTGGTAGAAATTATTGAGTAGTGCCAGTAGAATCATGTGGACATGACAAATTTGTACTCTGTTTGTATGATAAATTGGAATTGTGCCTGTAATGTATGAATAATGTCAATAGGAAGAAATTACATATCTCACGAAATTTCCTCTTCCACTTGGTGCAATGATGCGAACACACTCGCGAGGGTGGCCTGATCTTCATGGTAGTAGGTTCAAGGCAAAAGGGCGCCGGCGTAATCCGAACAAAAGAGGGTAACTAGCGCGAGCAGCAAGAGGATAACTACCAGATGCGACTAAGTGGTGAGGGTGAGAATGATCCGAAGCCTCCTGAATTCCAACCCGTTGTTGGTATTTCCAGTAATGGCGCAGAAATACTTCTGGTATATTATGGTTATAGAGTTCATCCGCAAGCGCACAGATATACCATTATAGCATTTCACCTGAGAGTATTCCAAGGGTATCATATTTCTTTAATCCCGTGGAAAGATTATAATAAAGAGAACCGTACTAATAATTCATATATTATTTGTATCAACCAAAGTCTAAGCAGGGGTTAATATAATTCATGGGGTAGAGTGACACTAAGCAGAAGCATTCATACTCTTACTCATAATTATCTAAGCTAAGTGGCAATAATATAGAAAGATCCTATTCCTATACTTCTAGTATACATATATATTATACATACATCTGTCATGAACTCGCCGAGATTTCACGGCGGAACGCCAGCTTAATCGGAAATTGGAAGAGAAATTGGGGTTTCGGATGAACAAGAGGAAGAACAGGTTGGGGAATGAGACAATTCACAGGAGGAGTAGTTGATTTTGATTTCTCTTTCTCGATACCGTCTCCCTGACGGATGGGTCCTCCTTTAAAGGTTACAACCACTCACGCGATGCGACCGCCGAACCTGCACGGCACGTCTGCAAACTCACTCACACTCACACGGCCCAACCGGCCCAATACTCAGAACACCACACAACACCAGAGATACATAACATTCCCCACCCCTTAAAGATTGGTTTGTCCCCAAGCCAATGCTGCTGGAAATCTTTCTTTCAATTGCCGTAAATTCTCCCATGTAGCCAACTCATCAGGGAGTCCAGACCAACGAATCAGCCCATACGGTACAGCAGATTTGCCTCGCTTGATCAATTGTCGACGAAGAACCGCGACAGGAGCAAGCTCTGCATTGTCAATGAAGCAATGCTGAGGAATGTCAGAACTCACCTGAATGTCTGGTGTGACTGCCTTCTTCAGAAGAGACACATGAACCACTGGAAGAACATGAGAGCCAGCCGGTAAGTCAAGACGATAAGCTACTGCTCCCACGCGCTCCAGAATTGTAAAGGGCCCAAAGTATCGAAAACTCAGTTTGTGACAAGAGCGGTGAGCCACTGACATTTGCACATAAGGTTGGAGCTTAAGGTATACTTGGTCCCCCACCGCAAACTGTCGCTCTGAACGATGTTTGTCGGCATGGTTCTTCATTCGTTGCTGAGCCCTAACCAACTGCTGATGAAGAATTTCATTCATGTGTGCTCGTTCTTGCAGCCACACCTGAATATCCGGCACTGTACTTTCTCCCATATTAACCAATCCAAACTGTGTTGGTTTCCTTGCAAAGAGCACCTCAAAGGGAGTCTTATCCAAAGCACTGTGGTAAGAGGTGTTGTACCAATGCTGAGCTTGAACCAACCATTGGGACCACTTAGAAGGAGCTGCATGGACAGTACAGCGCAGGAAGGCTTCCAAACACTGATTAAGGCGCTCTGTTTGCCCATTGGTCTGAGGATGGTAAGAAGAGCTCATATTGAGCTTAACATCTGCCAAACGAAACAATTCCTGCCACAACGCACTTGTGAAAACTCTATCTTGGTCTGAGATTATCACCTGTGGCATCCCAAAAACGTCATAGATATGTTTGATGAAGGCTTGAGCCACAGTAAGAGCTGTAAAGGGGTGAGTCAAGGGCACAAACTTGGCAAACTTGGAGAATTTATCTACCACAACCATGATTGTATCAAAACCACCTGACTTTGGCAAGCCTTCAACAAAATCCAAACTGATAGTTGACCAAGCTTCTATGGGCACTGGCAAAGGTTGCAGCAAACCTGGAGATTTACAGTGCTCAGCTTTGGCCTGTTGACAAATAGAGCAACTACCCACATATGTTTGGATGTCCTTCTTCATTCCTGGCCAATAGAACAAATTTTTCACCCTCTGATAAGTGCCGGTAACTCCAGAATGTCCACCAACACCAGTGTTGTGTAAGGCCAATAACACTGCTTGTTGAGCTTCTATATGATGCCCCAACCAGACCTTGCCTTTCCACCTCAATATCCCATCAGTTAACTGAAACCCTGGTTCTCCTCCTGGATTCAGACTTAAAGAAGTCAGCAACCTTTGAGCTTCAACATTTTTAGCATAACCATCGATCACTATTTCCATCCACCGAGGCTGACCACTTGAAATGGCCCCCAATTCATCATCAACCTTTTGCCTTGACAAAGCATCAGCCACAATGTTTTCTGCCCCTTTCTTATACTGGATTTTGTACTGTAATCCCATCAGCTTAACAAAAGCTTTGTGTTGAATACAGGTGGTAAGTTGTTGCTCCCCTAAGTAGACCAGACTGCGATGGTCAGTTTGAATGACAAACTCTGCATGCTGCAGATATGGCCACCACCTTTGGATTGCCAAAAGAATAGCTAAACACTCTTTCTTATAAGTTGAGAGTGCTCGAGCCCTTGGACCTAGAGCCTTGCTAAGGAAGGAAATTGGGTGCCCTTGTTGCAGAAGTACTGCTCCAATCCCCTTATCACAAGCATCTGTTTGAACCATAAACTGTTGAGTGAAATCTAGCAACCTAAGAACAGATGCCTGAGTCAAAGCTTGTTTAACAGAGTCAAAGGCTTCCTGAGCCAAGGGTGACCACACATACTTGACATCTTTTTTGAGTAACTCAGTTAAGGGCTTGGTCATCAATCCATACCCTTGGATAAATTTCCTATAATAGCCAACCAACCTTAAGAATCCCCTTAGTTGTCTCAAATTTTTGGGCACTAGCCAGTCTTGCACAGCCTTTACCTTACCAGGGTCAGTAGACACCCCTGCCACTCCAATTATGTGCCCAAGGTATTCAAGATGAGACTTAGCAAATGAACACTTGCTTGCCTTTACATACAACTCATGCTGTTGCAGTAATTGAAATACCTCCCTAAGATGACTCACATGGTCCTCCAATGTCTGACTGTAAATCAGAATATCATCCACAAAAACCACTACACATTTTCTGATCAAATGAGCAAAGATTGTGTTCATTAAACCCTGAAAGTTTGCTGGGGCATTTGTCAGACCAAAAGGCATCACTCTGAACTCATAATGCCCATGGTGAGTTCTAAAAGCTGTTTTTGCCTCATCACATTCAGTTAAGCGGATTTGATGGTATCCTGATCTCAGATCTAACTTGGTAAACCATTTTGCTCCAGCCAACTCATCTAGAAGCTCATCCACAACCGGCATTGGGTATTTATTCTTTACAGTAATGTCACTCAGTCCCCTATAATCAATGCAAAATCTCCAAGAACCATCCTTCTTTTTAACCAGCAAGACTGGAGAGGCAAATGGGCTTGAACTTGACTGAATAATTCCCTGATTCAGCATTTGCACAAATTGCTTCTCAATTTCATCCTTCTGTTGAGGTGAATACCTGTATGGTTTCTTATTTACTGGTCTTGCACCAGGAATCAGAGGTATATTGTGATCAAAGTCCCTGTGTGGTGGTAAGCTGGTGGGCTCCTGAAACCTTGCTGCAAACTCAGTTAAAACTTCTGTCACCTGAGGGAGTACAGTATCTGATTCTGCTGCATCTTCCTCTACTACACACAACTGAACCATCTGTGATACAGCTCCTGATTTAACCAACCAAGAAAGTTGTTTTGCATTCACCAACTTGCAGTGTTCCACCCTATCCTTAACTCCTGTCAGGGTAACCCTTTTATCCTGGAGATTGAACCTAAGCTTCTTTCTCTTCCAGTCTATCCACATAGGACTGAATTGCTCTAACCACTCCATTCCCAGAATCATATCATATCCACCAAGGGCCAGCACCTTGAGATCAGTAACAAAACTGCTCCCCTGACACCACCACTCAACCCCCTTCACACAAATGTTGCACTGCATTCTTCCCCCATTAGCTATGGTAACCAATGACTGAGTTGTTGCCTGGGGTGTGAGCTGCAATTTCTGTACCAAATGTTCAGCTATGAAATTCCCTGAACTGCTTGAGTCCTCCAATATCAGTACCTCCTGTTTGTTGATTAAACCTTGCAGCCTGATTGTTTTTCTTCCCATGGTACCATGCACAGCACATTCAGATAGGACCAGCTCCTCCTCACTTGTATCCCCTTCATCCTGATTAGAGTCTGACTCTTCTTCCTACACCTGGAACACCTCAAGTAATTCTTCTACTACATGCAACTGTACTGCCTTTGGACACTTATGTCCTGGTCCCCACTTCTCACCACATTTGAAACATTCAACTCTAGCCTTTCTAGCTGCCTTGAGGGATTCAAATCTATCTTCCCATTTAGATTTCTCCTCAGTTTGCTTCCCATCTTCTAGACTAGTACCCAATATACCCTTGCCCATATGAGTTGATTTCATTGTAGGCTTAAAGAGTCTCTGAAACTGCCCCTAGAGTAGCTTTTCTTACCAGCTTCTTCAAGCAATTCCTCATGTGTTTGAGCCAGAGAAAGAGCAGCATCAACTGTTCTAGGTTTATGCAACTTAATAGCAAGCTTAATGTCAGCTTTCAAACCACCTACAAACCTAGTAACAAAGAAGGTTTCATCATAACCCCTATTGTACACCAACACTAAATGCATCAACTCCTCAAATTTATTATGATATTCCTCTACACTACCAGTTTGCTTCAAGTTTTCCAACTCCTCTAAGTGGTGCTGATATAGATCTCTACCAAACTTGCTATTCACTGCTACACATAGCTCTGCTCAGCTCTCCACACTATGCAATTCTTCATAGGTTTGCAACCAGAGCGCTGCATTTCCAGTGAAATGCAACGTTGCAAACTGCGCCCAGGTCTCATATGCCACATGGTATATCCCAAAATATTTTTCAGCATTTTTCTTCCACAATTTTGGATTCTCCCCACTAAACCTAGGGAAATCAGTCTTGGGTAACCTCGGTCCAGCAGATCGACCACTCGCTTGAGAGCCCTGAGACCCTCCCCCAAATTTCTCTCCGATAGATTGGGTGCGGCCTTCTTCCTCGCCAGTTTCCCTCAGGATTCACACTGCTCTGATACCAAAATGTCACGAACTCGCCGAGATTTCACGGCGGAACGCCAGCTTAATCGGAAATTGGAAGAGAAATTGGGGTTTCGGTTGAACAAGAGGAAGAACAGGTTGGGGAATGAGACAATTCATAGGAGGAGTAGTTGATTTTGATTTCTCTTTCTCGATACCGTCTCCCTGACGGATGGGTCCTCCTTTAAAGGTTACAACCACTCACGCGACGCGACCGCCGAACCTGCACGGTACGTCTGCAAACTCACTCACACTCACACGGCCCAACCGGCCCAATACTCAGAACACAGAGATACATAACAACATCCTAATTATATTATTACTTAACTAATACCCTCTTTCCGATGCCCTCCTGGTGCTTTGAGAAGCTACCCCTGATTGTCGAGTTCCTTACAACAATCCGTCGTGACCATCCAACCGGGCTAAATACGGAGGAGTACCCTCCCCAGGAAATTAACTTAGGACTATATACACGCGCGGAGCAATTTGTCGTAGGCTCTCCGGACCTTCCATTATATTTGAGAGATGAAGTGAATAATTCAAGTCATCAAACAAGCATAATGAAACATCCGACGCCTCGAGAGAGGAATTTTGGAGACATTGCTGGGCCCTTAGCCTGCCAGTCAACTTCAGCCTGAGATGTGCCCGTCAAACCACTCGAAGGAGACGACCAGATGTGTTACACATTTAGGAGACTTGACAAAAATGGCTAAAGATCTACAACCTCTCAAATATTCCTAACTCATACTCATGTGAATCTAGTTCCCAGGATGTGCACTAGATCCACACTTTCATCTTAAGCATGATTACACATAGCAAACACAACTAAGATGAAAGAAACTTAAGACTTACAACAACCTAATAATTACATAGGCCGACCGGCCAAATAGACTTATTAGAGAACAGCGGAAGCTTGACTACCCAATCACAAGCACACCGACTAGGGGTTTACCCCATTAAGTTCTCATCCTAGAAGAAGCAATCGGAACCCGCATCACTCAAAGACTAAGACTAAACCTGCAAACAAAAGGTTATATCAACAGCAAGAGTCAGTACATTAAACAAGTTAATGTACTGGCAAGCACAAATCAATCCTACCATACTACATGTAAGGCAAATATTCAAAGGAAGGCAATATGTAGCTCAGTTTCAGCATAAAGCAAGTTTTGTTTCGCAATTCTTTTGTAAAGGAGTTGATGCTTCAATTAACAAAACAAGTTTTAAGTTTTAACATTAAGTTCATCATAATTCCATCATAATCAATCTCTTGTTGTCATCCTTTGACAACAAGTCATAATATATCACCTCACACACACAACTCAACACATTATCAATTCAAACCAATGTCACAAGATCACATTTTAAAACATAGTCTATACTCATGACACATCACCAAAGCGCTCATGACCGTGAGCACGGCTAATCGATTAGTTTAAAGAACTCTGAGAGTTTGTACAGCTTTACCCACATGATATGAACTCTCTAGTTTGTTTTGAGTTTGCAAGACTCCACCACACTCTTCATGTTGAATGTGATCTAGAGGTCATAACGAAGCCTTTACACTACTTAGAGCCTAGCCTTGCACCAGCACGATACGTGTTCCTCCATCCTAGGCATACTTGGAATATACCTAGAACGTTAAGTGGCGGGCCCACGCCTTAACTTTACGCCGTGGTGGCGGACACGACGGGAACCCACCACGTGGCACAATACCGTTGTATTGGACAGACTTAGTCACCTAAACTACCACGTCGGGGCAAATAGAAGTTCCTCTGAATCACTACTAATTCCTCAGAATTATCGACTAACTCATACACACCGGCCTACCAGAATGCAAGGCTAGTCCTAAATAGATTAATCAGCTTAGGCATCCCATACTAGCACATGTGGATGTACGGATAACTTTAAATGGGTGACACAAGTTCGGTCCTTATGGGCTTGGGAAACACTCCCCCTATCGGTATGCAACTAACACCATATGCACACCACTGCTGCCAAGTATAAAATCACATTTTACACATTTTAGTCCGCAAATACTCATCATATTCATTTTATTCCAGCAAGGGTTCATGTATCAAAATTCACATTTTAATTATAGATGGAATGAGCATTTGCATATTTCTAAGCATGGCTAAGCAAGTAGTTGCACATAGAGCATATATAAACCCATTTGAGCACAATGAGTGTACTCTAATCATTTCTAGGGGTTCAAACAGCAAGAGGATCAATTATTCAAGGTGAATATGCAGCAAATAGGTCATAACTACCTTAACCCAATTTCAAATACCGATATAGTCTAAGTTCACATGCAACTTTGCAAACAAATATTTCATTCCTCAAATCATGGGATTCAATGTGTTCAAAGGATGGGAGGAGAAAACTTGCCTTGATCAGAGAATTGTTAGCACCTAATCCACTCCTTCACCGATTATGCAATTAATCTAGACATGATATGCAATTAAACACCGAAAGAGCTGAAAATCCAAAATGCTCTAAAATGCATGATTTATGCACAGTGGGTTGGTACTGATCTAAAATGAATTTAGGTGAAAGAATTTTTATTTTATCTTATTCCATTAGGGAGTTACGAATTTTAGAAGTTTTATCGGTTTATAGTAGTATAGTCTTAGGTAGTGTTATGAAATACTTTTGTAAAGTGATTTTTATTAGATTAGACTTCACAGGGGTGTGGAGATGTGTTTTCTAAGACTAACACATTTGGTTTCACAATTTTTGGAGTTATAATGATTTTTCTTATAGATTTTACAAGTTACAACGTGTTTTAGGCATTATAGTGTTTTATATGTTCATGACTTTTGAGTTATAGGTTCAGAACATGCTACTTCCTGTTTAAGTTGAATAAAAGGAATAATTTGGTTAACTAAAACATTTTTATTTCACATGTTTATGGTCTTTACTACTATGGTTCATATTTTATAAACTAGAGATGCTCTTAATCTAAACTAGCAATATATTATATTAACCTAGAAATTTTTATATGAGCTAAGTTCTTCTAATTTTAGTGGATGGGAATGGAACTATGGCTTCACTGGTCAATCAAGTTTTTATTTAGGTTTAATTAGACCTAAAGTGTATATATATACTTATACATGTTTATGTATTACTTAAACAACACTATTTTGGTTTTAAATTCTTAATTCACTAAGTTAAAGTTTTGAGCTATGCTCTCTACACAAGGTGCCGAATTTTATTTTATATGTTGAGGTTCACTATTTGCTGGTTCTATAGAATCTTGTTTCATTTCATTGGGACAAAAAAAAAGCAATTTTCTACAAATTTTACAAATTAAAGGCTGCTCTATGTTAGTAAATCCTTACATAAACATTTAGAGGCTTTTACTACACAGTAAGTATATAATTTTATTTCATAATATGGAAATACATGTTTTGGTGATCCTACAGAACTTAAGTTTACTCAAATTGAAGCTAAGTTGAATTTTATATGAATTTCTAAAGTTTAACCCATCTAGAACTAGTCATTCTAAAGATAATAGTTTTAGAGGCATTTGATGCAAAGTAAGTAATTAATTTTATTTCACCTAATCAGAGAGCGCATGATGATGAATCTGTAGAATTTGAGTTTGTTTCAAAATGAGTTGAGATGAATTTTTAGGTATTTTATAAGTTTGTGTTTGCCTTATGTGTGGTTTATCTTAGACAAATTTTAGAGGAAAAGTTTGTATTGTGAGTGTCAAGTTTTATGTTTCTACAATAGAGTTCATAACTTTGTGAACCTATAGCAACTGGAATCATCTCAAAATGAGTTATATTTGATTTTATATGAATTTTACAAGTTTGAAGACTTTTCTGTTGAAAAAATATAATGTTTTATGTGTTTTTCTTTTATATTCTTAGATTTTAAGCTCATGGGGTCCACATGTCAGTATCTGTCCAATATGCAATAAGGCCCCTAATGTTCTAGAAAATAGATCCCGAGGTCCCTAGCACGTGTTTTAACCGAATTCATTAAGAGTCCTCGAGTTCCACAGTTTTCACTAATAAGTTCTTGGTCCCACATGTCATTGAGTGCATTCTTACTACTTGAACCTTAGAACTTTTAAACCATCTGCTAATACTGTCCTCAGCGCCTAATCATGTGGGGCCCATTCGTCAGTGAGGTGCGGCAGGAAGAAACAGAGCGATGGCGTTCCGGCGAGTTTCTCGCCGGCGCCAGCGATGAACGGCGGCCGATCTTGGTAGGTAATCAAAAGAGAAAAGATTGAGGGACTCAAGGCGAATCTATCGGTGGTATACATGCCAGCTATGGTGGCCGGAATCGATCGTCAGTGGTATGTGCGGCGGTGGTTCTCAGGTTGATGGTGCATGCGTGGATGGAGGTCGATTCCGAGCGAAAGTGATGCATGCATATGATCTTGGCGGCTGCGACGGCTTGCGGAACGGCTCGGCGACAGCGCTCCTCCTCGGGTGAGCGGTGACGGCTCGAACGGGACGACGAGCTGCTAGAGGAAATCATGCTCAGGGGTGGTGAGGTCATGGAGATAGTGTATGTGCGAGGAATCGAACAATGGCTCACCGAGGCAGTGGTAATCGACGATGACGGCGGAGGTGATCCTAGATCGGCGCCGAGGAAGAAAAGGTGCGTTCTCCGAGTTCTTCACGTCTCCGGCTAGGGTTCTTGAGGTGCCTTGTAGAAGTGGTCGTGGTGATGATGACGGCGCAGCAACTTGCTCCGAGGTAGACGCAAGGGTGGTTGGACGACGACGATGATTGAAGCGGCGGCGCTTCAGGGCGCGCTCCCAGGCGTCGTCGGCGTGGTCGCGTTCCCGGCGATGCACTGCACAAGAGGAGTTGAGGTAAAATGAGGAATGGTTCGGTATTGTGTGGAGAGATGGGAACGCGAAAAACATGGAGATGACCTCGACCCAATTGGCGATGGCGAAGGTCGTCGTCTCCACGGCCGGCGACAAGGTTGAGAGTGACGGAGAGGCAGAGGGCCTACTCCCTCGGTTCCTTTGCTCCAGAGTAGATGGAGGCATGACTCATTGTAGGCGTCGACACGCTCTCTCTCTCCCCCTCTGCACTTCCCTGCGTTCTCGGTCAGCTAGGAATGAGGGACAAAAGGAGGGCAAGTCGAGGAGGCTGCCAGGTGGGGCCAGGACGAAGTACTCGAGAGGTGTGGGTAGAGATCTGAGTGAACTTGATTTTTAGATAAATTTTCGGAATTAATTTCCCCTCTAACTATGTAGCTTCATAACTTAATGTGTAGACTAGATTAACTAGTGTTGATTTTACTGGAGGTAGATGATTACACATAGATTCTATTTTCTTTGGTTGCACTCAACAATTATGGATAGAGTGATCACAGAAATTAAATAAAGATGGGCTATTTGAAAGATAGATTGAATTTTTAGGAGGCTTAAACAGAGGAGGAAAATTCTAGAAAAATTATATTTAGGTACTATAAATAATCTAGTACTTAAATAAATTATTTACCATATATACTTTTATGCATTTTAATTCAATTTTGGGTGAGGTATGGTTTTAGCCAATAAAGGATTTTAATTAGTCTACTATTAGACTGGTTTAGTCTATTTACTTGAGGTATCAACTTGAGTGTTAACATTTGACCAAAATTACAGTGAATAGTTTGTGCTAATTATTGTCTACATAAATTTTTCCATGATTTTATCTTGCACAAAATATTTTAGAGAATTAGGATGATCTTTCTTTGTATATGTGTTCCCACTTCATAATTGCATCTAATATTATTATAGGGATTACATTAAACTTCTTTTGGACTGAGAAGATGATATCTGAATTTAATATTAAGTCCACATGTTATCACCCAAGATTAACTATAGGTTTGTTTAGTGAATCAATCCTTTTAGATTAGGCTCATGGGACCTATTATGAAATGCGAGAACAAAATCCAAATGCACAAGGGACTCGAGTCAAAGCATGCATTATGCACATATATGCTCATCTGCTTGGTGGCATGCACATGTATGCTCATTTGCTTGGTGGCATTTCTGGTCTAATATTGAGAATGAAGAGGTTTTATTTTGTTCTCATTTTTTTTAATCATGCAATGGTTTAAGTTGGTCATCACCTATGTTAAAACAGAATTTTTTTTTGGCTCTAAAAATTGGAGAAGTTAACCTCTAACTATTTTGACAAGAAACTTTTAAGTCCTAGAATTTCGGGTATGTTATAGTATATCACCCTTAAAATAAATCTCGTCCCCGAGATTTGGGTAGGGTCGTGGATGATTATGTTGGTCAATGTGCACTATCAAGCTCCCGGTAATTTGTCAAAGTAGGAATGGATTATAATCCTAACCTTGTCAGATAATTGAAAGACCTATTAGAAGTTTTACATGCATGATGCTTTCTAATAACACGATAGTATCTGATTTAATTATTTTCTAAGCCTCTTTCAAGCATACCATATTTAATATTTCTAACGAAAAGTTCAACTTACTTCCTGTGGGTGAGGTTAGCTTAAGTCATGACTACCTCTTGAGGATTAACAACTGTTAATAACTTTCTTAAGTTGTACTATAGACTTGCTACCATAAAACATTTAGAAACTTTTATTTTGTGGATGAGTGGCGAGTACCCAGTTGTGGTTTATGGAAGCTTAGGTAGTCAGTCAAAAATGGTACTAGCATACAAGAATCTATTTAATCTGTGATGAAATTTGATGAAATTTTCGTGATGTTTTTAGAGATCGTCACGGATATGCAACTATGGATACAAGGCCCATAATCCGTGACAGTTTATTGATTTCGTCATAAACCGGCCCAAAACCTGTGACGTTATAGCAATTTCGTCACGATTTAAATACTTCAAAACCATATAAGAGATATGTAAATTTTGTGAATAATGTTACTATCACTTTATCGGATGAAGAAATGACCAAAATAAAAGTTATAGATATTGATAAGTTATACAACTTTGATGTTGATGACTTTTTTAGTTGAAATCATTTAGTATTTGAAAATATTGTTTGCAGTTGTCATAATTTGAAATTCAAATTCAAATTATTGAAACACAGTCATATACCAAAATGACCAAAAGAAAAATTGTAGATATTGATGATTTACACAACTTTATTGTTGATGACTTATTCAGTTGAAATCATTTAGTATTTAAAAATGTTGTTTGAAATTGTCATAATTTGAAATTCAAATTCAAATTATTGAAACAGAGTCATATAGCAAAATAACTAAAACAAAAGTTGTAGATACTGATGATTTATATAACTTTGTTGTTGATAACTTTTTCAGTTGAAATCATTTAGTATTAGAAAATGTTGTTTGAAGTTGTTATAATTCGAAATTCAAATTCAAATTATTGAAACAGAGTCATATAGAAAAATGACCAAAACAAAAGTTGTAGATATTGATGATTTATACAACTTTGATGTTGTCGACTTTTTCAGTTGAAAACATTTAGTATTTGAAAATATTGTTTGAAGTTGTTATAATTTGAAATTCAAATTCAAATTATTGAAATAGATTCATATAGCAAAATGACCAAAATAAAAGTTGTAGATATTAATGAGTTATACAACTTTATTATTGATGACTTTTTCAGTTGAAATCATTTAGTATTTAAAAATATTATTTGAAGTTGTCATAATTTGAAATTCAAATATTATATAGGTCAATCAAACTCAGATGGAGAAATAACAAAAATAAAATAGGTAGATCTCAATAAGTTATACAACTTTATTTTTGACAACTTTTTTAGATAAGTTCATTTAGTATGATAAAATTCGATTCGAAGGTTTAACATTTTGAAATTAATTGAAAGGAGGGAGGCAAAATGAACTTCTCAGAGAGGGATGAGCAAAAGGGCTGGCCCGTAACAGGCCTTTTGCTTCTCCCTCGCTCAGAAGTCCATTTTGCCTCCCTCCTTTCAATTAATTTCAAAATGTTAAACCGCCGATAGATTCGCCTTGAAGGGCATGGGTTCTGTAGAAGCAGCCTGAAGGGCGAGGCGAATATGAAGGTGACACAGGGAGCCTGCCCCGACCATGAGCCACTAGAGGGTCGAGGCAGATGAGCCAGGTGGCAGGAGACTACTTATCTACTCTCTTCATCCCATATAAAATCAACATAATATCATATGTGATATATTGTAGTAGTACGAATCTGAATATATATCTATCCAGATTCGTAGTATTAATAGAATGTGTCACATCCTATCCTAAATTCGTTTTTTTAGGATGGAGAGAATACTTCGCTGCATTCTGCGCTGTAAGTGTGAGTGTGACCGAGTGAGTCACTCTGTTCTTTATAGCGTCTAGACTATGGATTAGGGGATTTACCACTCATGAGAAAATCGAGTCATGTTTTGCAGCTCTTTATTCATTGGTAGAATTGCAACCAAGAAGAAGGTGTAAAATCAAAATGTGCTTGATTGTTATTTCACGATGAACAATTGGCATGTGACATTATTGGTTTTGATATTTAGAGATATTTGGTGAAGAGGTTTTGGAGATATGTGATTTTCAGATGATGGACATGATGTTGCTGACTACGTGGTTCGGTCAGACCGGATGGACAAGGCTGGTCAGAACGGCGTGTGTTGCACAGTTAGACCGGCTGGCTCTGTGTCGGTTTCGGTTTCGGGTTATTTGTTTGTATTTCCGATATTAATTCATGTTTATTGTTTCTAGATAGATGCTATGCGTATGCAATGCTATTGCGTGCTAACATTGAGTCAAGTTGGAAAATATTTGTGCTCGGATATGGTTTCTTGGTTGATGCATGTATAGGTGAGTTTTGATGCCTCAGGAGAGTGTTGCTGGTGACGGAACGGAAGTCAACTTGGGAGAAGATGACATCTGGATGATTAGGATATCATGTGGGATACTTAGGATAAAGATCCATGCATGTGGTTGGTGAAGATTCTAAATGGCATATGATGGAGATATTATGTGCGTATGGGACGCGAAGTTGAATTTGTAAGGATTTCAAATTTGGTGTGATTGGAGTTTGTAAAGTTTGTTTCTTGTACAGAGAGGCTTACTAGGGGATTAAACCTTCTTGTACAAGTTGGATTTGTGGATTTAGGCTGCCGATCTTGGGTATAAATAGGGAGGAAGGGTTTCGAGTTTAGTTGAGATTTTTGTGAGGAGTGTTGTGGTTGCACTTTGTAAACATGAATAGAAGTAATAATTGTTGTGGTCCAACCAGCGGGACACCGGCAGTCAGATCGGAGGCATCGGCTCGATCAGACCGGATATACAGGACTGGTCAGATCGGAGGTCTTCGAGCAGTTAGACCGACGTATCTACTCCAATCAGAGTGATCTACATCAATTCGAGGGTAACTTTTAATTCCGCTAAAAGTTTTGGTTTTGTGGTACTTCAACCATCCACCTACTCTGGTTGGCTTAGTTATTACTATGCGATCCTAAAGAAAGCATTAACATTACTTAATTACTTTACAAGCAATTCATAATACCACAAGAAACTCCTATCACTAACGATTGTTGGCGGTTGTTAAACTCCTTTGTGGCCACCAACATTCGGCAATAAAAACCGGTAAAATAATGTTTAATGCATAAATTTTGTTTAGCCTAATACATTTCCACTAGTTTTGTTACATCTTAGTTATTTTGTAGGTTCCATCAAAATATGTGTTTACTTAAAAGCCGTCGGAATGGTGGAGAATTAGGCATGCCACGTCAGCCATTTTCTTAGAAAAAACCTCATATTTTGTGAAATAACACTCCCGCCCAAATTTGCATGTACTGTCTGATCTCGGTGAGGCTGGGATCCAACTGTACACGTGTCTTGACGTGGCGGCTGTTTCCTCGCCGTATAGTAGGATCAGGGATACGGGAATGAAAGGCTCAGATCTCCTTGACCGATGCCTCCCACTAAAACCGTAGCGCCGCTCCTCCCTCGCAATCGCGCCCCACGCCCGATGCAGCCTCGCCCTCGCGCGGCCTGGCGACGGACGCGCCGTCTTCTTCATGGTGTGCCGCCTCCACCCCTCCATGTTCGTCTGCTCCACCGCCCCTCCTCCCCTCTTGGTGCACCACCTTAAGCTACAAGATCAGATAAGAAGAAGATATTTGATCAATGGTCCACACAGACCACAGCCAGGTTTCAAGTACCCTCAAACACTCATAGTAGGCAAGCCAAGATGCTTTAATCCTGAATGGTTTGAAGATTATGATTGCCTAGAGTATAGTGAGAATTGTTGGAAGTTTGGTCATAATTCGGCATATTTTAATCCAAAATATTAAGACAATAAACATGACATTTGCAATATGAGTAGATCTAGTGACAGTGCTAGATGTATACAACTTGAGTATGCTTAATATGAAATAAGCATCAACATTTACAAAGTAACGCAATGCTGCCATTGCGAAGAGTATTAACAAAGAAACATCTAATAGAATCGGGAGAATGAAAGTATACCCCGAGAACGTCCCACCGCTGGATTTTGAGGCAGTATTGCCTCCGTTGATGTCGTTCATCTTCTTGTCTCCAATCTCCGTTGACATCTTGGTGAAAGGCGCCGATGCAGCAGCAGTAGCCGCGAAGAACAAGAGCAGTCGCGCTTGAAGCGCTACCCAAAAACTTGATCGCCCGCCTACCCGTGCAAGTTCTCAAGCGGACAGAGTTCCGGAGGCACCTGCTCGTCCCGTACACCTGTGCACGCAGGTGAACAGAACCGGGGAAGGACTCTGCAGCTCAGGAACAGAGGAGGAGGAACTCGAAGTGCAAAAGTCGTGAAGAACTTCGTTAGTCCTTCTGGTCGCTGCGGAGTATATATATGCGAGCGCGAGAGTAACGTTCGGAGTCATCAACCGCGGTGTTTAATTTCGTAACCGACGCGCTCGTTAATAC
The DNA here is from genome assembly GCA_009805545.1 of Oryza longistaminata. Classification (NCBI taxonomy): domain Eukaryota; kingdom Viridiplantae; phylum Streptophyta; class Magnoliopsida; order Poales; family Poaceae; genus Oryza; species Oryza longistaminata. The sequence continues at coordinate 91,775 of WNHE01000621.1, forward strand.
GGAATCAATTCACGGCGTTTAATTTCGTAACCGACGGAATCAATTCACGACGTTTAATTCCGTAACCGACGCGTTCAATTCACGACGTTTAATTCCGTAACCGACGGAATCAATTCACGACGTTTAATTCCGTAACCGACGGAATCAATTCACGACGTTTAATTCCGTAACCGACGGAATCAATTCACGACGTTTAATTCCGTAACCGACGGAATCAATTCACGACGTTTAATTCCGTAACCGACGGAATCAATTCACGACGTTTAATTCCGTAACCGACGGAATCAATTCACGACGTTTAATTCCGTAACCGACGGAATCAATTCACGACGTTTAATTCCGTAACCGACGGAATCAATTCACGACGTTTAATTCCGTAACCGACGGAATCAATTCACGACGTTTAATTCCGTAACCGACGGAATCAATTCACGACGTTTAATTCCGTAACCGACGGAATCAATTCACGACGTTTAATTCCGTAACCGACGGAATCAATTCACGACGTTTAATTCCGTAACCGACGCGTTTATTGATACGAAATCAATTATCCGTGTTTATTACCGTCCGTTACAAAACGAGAGAGTGCAGCAGCAGCTGCTGTCTGCCTCGCCTCGCCTCGCCCCGCCTGGTTGTCCGCGCACCATCTCAACCGGTCAACAGAGACTCTCCACTAGCTCCGTATTTAAGTTGAGACCTCTTCACTTAGATTTCCAAGGTGGTATTATTACCCATAGCACTTAATGTGGGCCAATGGAATTTATTAGGATTTAATTGGGCCTAGCCCATTAATCTAACAATCCCTACCAAATTTCATGGCTCACAAGAAATGCTCTCGATTCTGATCCTGTTTGTTATACCAGTGTTTCGGTGGTGACTGTTGAGTTGAACTTCCACCTAGGAAAAGAGCTACACCGGATCACAACTGAACAATGGACTATGCCTTGAATTGTCAGTCTTGTGCGATTCAGGTTTCACTCAAACCCTTAACTGGTACTGGGCTGTCGTTTGCATCCCCTCTGTTTGGAGCGTATAAGTCATACTCCTGGCCTTTTCATGAGTATCTAGAGATCACCCAGATCTCATAGACTGTGACTAGCAGTCGGACTCATATAGGTGTGTTCCTTCTAAGATATTCTGTAGGCCAACATCTCTGCTTTATGAAAAGCCACTCGGATCACATTAAGGTGTATACCATCCTACCATACAGATTAGAAGAGAAGTGCATCATGAAGATAAGCCCATTTTAGGGTCTCTTATCTCAGTTACACAATAGTTTGTTTCACCATCCAAATTCACGGGATCTCCGATCATAATGGACAGGTTTCCACTATTGTGCAACTCTAAGTGGGTCTCAAGCCCATCTCCCTCGATGCACAGTCTATCACATTATGTGGTAGCCCCTTGGTAAACTGATCTACTAGATTTTTAGCCGTCTGGACATAGTCCAGTGCTATCACTCCGGAGTTTTTCTGCTTTCTGACAGACTTCAGTCTTCTTTTTACATGTCTAGATGACTTCATGTTGTCCTTCGAACTGTTCACTTTAATAATCACTGTTTGATTATCACAGTTCATCAGGATTGCTGGTACTGGTTTTTCAACCACCGGCAAGTCTATCAGGAGCTCATGAAGCCATTCGGCCTCAACTGTGGCAGTATCTAAAGCTGTGAGCTCTGCTTCCACTGTTGACCTCGTTAAGATGGTCTTCTTGCAAGACTTCTAGGAAACAACGCCACCTCCAAGAGTGAACACAAACCCACTTGTGGCCTTTATCTCATCAGCATCAGATATCCAGTTTGAATCACTATAGCCCTCCAGCACTTTTGGGTACCCGGCGTAGTGAATTCCATAGCTCGTTGTCCCTTTTAGATAGCGCATTACTGTTTCAAGAGCATGCCAATGATCATCTCCTGGATTTGAATCAAACCGGCTCAACTTGCTCAGAGCAAATGAGATGTCAGGCCTCGTTGCACTAGCTAAGTACATCAATGAACCAATGATCTGGGAGTATCTCAATTGATCCCTTGCTATTCTTCGGTTTTTCCTTAATAGCACACTGGGATCATAAGGAGTAGGATCTGCCTTACAGTCACTATAACCAAAGCGACTCAGGACCTTGTCCACATAGTGAGATTGCACAAGTGTAATCCCACCCTCATCTCCTCTCAGTAGTTTAATGTTAAGAATAACATCAGCTACTCCCAAATCCTTCATTTCAAAGCTTTTGGACAGAAAGTACTTGACCTACTCAATCACATTGAGGCTGGTCCCAAAGATCAATATGTCATCGACATATAAACACAAGATCACTCCCTCTCCCCCACCATAGCGATAGTACACATATTTGTCAGCTTCGTTCACAACAAAGCCAGCAGATGTAAGTGTATTGTCAAACTTCTCATGCCATTGCTTAGGTGCTTGTTTGAGACCATACAAGGACTTCAACAGCTTGCACACCATTTCCTCTTGACCTTCTAGTACATACCCATCTGGTTGATCCATATAGATCTCCTCCTCCAACTCTCCATTGAGGAAAGCTGTCTTAACATTCATCTGATGGACGAGTAGACCATGAGAGGCTGCCAGAGCGAGTAGTACTCGAATCATGGTCAAGCGAGCAACCGGTAAATAAGTATCGAAAAAGTCCTCGCCTTCTTTATGGGTATAACCCTTGGCCACAAGCCTTGCCTTGTACTTTTCAATTGTACCATTAGGCCTAAGTTTTTTCTTGAAAACCCATTTGCATCCTACAGGCTTGCACCCATATGGATGCTCGACGACTTCCCAAGTACCATTAGACATAATTGAGTCCATCTCACTGCGTACCGCTTCCTTCCAATAGTCAGCGTTAGGGGATGAATATGCCTCTTCAATGGTTCTTGGAGTATCATCCACAAGATATACAATGTAGTCATCTCCAAAAGACTTTGCAGTCCTTTGTCTCTTACTCTTTCGAGTTGCTATAATGTTATCCTCCTCAGGATTTTCCTCAAGCGTTTGATCAATGTGTTCTATCAGCGCAAAGTGCTCAGGAGATAAAATAGGTTCTTGACTAGAAGTGCTAGGTGCATTTTTCATAGGACATTCATTCTCAAAAAATGTGGCATTTCTGGACTCAGTAATTGTACCAACACGCATGTCGGGTACTCCATAATTTACTACTAAGAACCTATATCCCCACACTGTGGATAGCATAACCAAGGAACACACAATCTACGGTCTTTGGTCCAAGTTTATGCTTTTTGGCTATAGGTACATTTACCTTGGCCAAACAGCCCTATGTGCGCAGGTGAGAGAGATTTAATTTCTTCCTTTCCCATTCCTCGAATGGCGTTACTTCCTTATGCTTACTAGGAATTCTATTCAGGACATGACACGCGGTCAATATTGGCTCACCCCACCATTCGTTGGAAAGTCCCGCAGTGTCTAACATGGCATTTACCATCTCAGTTAGAGTGCGGTTCTTTCTTTCGGCTACCCCGTTTGACTAGGGTGAATAGGGAGGCGTCCTCTCATGAATAATTCCATACTCTTCGCAGAAAGAAGTAAACTCATTGGAAAAATACTCTCCACCCCAATCAGACCTCAACCGTTTGATTTTCCTTTCCAGTTGGTTTTCTACCTCAGCATTATAGATCTTAAAGTAATGTAATGCTTCATCCTTTGTTTTCAATAGGTACATATAGCAGAATCTAGTGCAATCATCTATCAGTGTCATGAAGTATTTCTTTCCCCCTTTAGTCAACACGCCGTTCATTTCGCACAGATCGGAATGAACAAGTACTAGTGGTGCCAAATTCCTCGCCTCAGATGCCTTATGAGGCTTGCGAGGTTATTTCGATTGAACACAAGTATGGCACTTAGAGCCTTTGACTAAAGTGAACTTTGGAATTAAACTCATGTTGGCTAAGCGTGTCATACAACCAAAGTTCACATGACAAAGTCGCGAATGCCACACATTGGACTCATCACCATCATCGCTTACATGGTTCACAACTTTATTACACATATCATCCAAGGAAAAGCGAAACAAGCCTCCGCTGTCATAACCTTTTCCAATAAATGTTCCATATTTAGATACGACACATTTATTGGATTCAAACACAAGTCTAAAACCATCTCTACACAGTAGAGAGCCGCTAAATAGATTCTTCTTTATTGAAGGGACATGCTGCACGTTCTTCAGCTGCACGATCTTTCCCGAAGTAAACTTCAGTTCGACCATACCAACACCATGAACAACCGTAAGCGATCCGTTTCCCATCAACAAGGAGGAACCTCTCCCGACCTGATAAGAAGAAAACAGGGAAATGTCAGCACACACATGAATATTAGCACCAGTGTCAACCCACCAATCAGGTGAGTGACAGACAGAGAGAACTGTAAGTAAAAATTTACCATACCTCAATGTTCCTCCGCCCTCACAAATAACCATGTTTGCAGACTTCTTGTCCTTGCGCTTAGGACAATCCTTGGCCCAATGCCCAGGCTTGCCACACACAAAGCAATCTCCTTTTGCCTTTCCCTTGCCTTTCTTCTTAAAATTGGTTGTAGCCTTGGGTTTGACGTCATGTTTGACTTTCTTGTTGTTGTTGTGGGATGCGTGAGGGTTCTTCTTCTTCACCAAATTGGCGCTAGAACCTCCCTCGATTTTTTTGCCCCGGTTGTCCTTTGCCCTCGCCTTCTCCTCAACACCCAAAGAGCAAATGAAATCAGTAACACCGAACTCTTGCCTCTTGTGTTTTAGAGAAGTAGCAAAGTACGACCAAGAAGGTGGCAATTTGGCAATAATGCCACCCGCCACAAACTTGTCCGGCAACTCGCAGTTGTTATTCTCAAGTTCCTTTGCCAGCATCTGAATTTCATGAGCCTGTTCCACTACAAAACGGTCATCGACCATCTTGTAGTCATAGAACTGCTCCATGACGTACAGTTCGCTGCCGGCATCGGAAACCCCGAACTTGGCCTCAAGAGCATCCCACATGTCCTTCCTTGAAGGCATGTGCATATACACGTCCACAATACTGTCGGCGAGCACACTGATCAATGCTCCACGGAACAAGCAATCCGCAACCTCAAACTTAGCCTCTTCCTCAGGGGAGAGAGGCGGTTCACTCGGTTTGCCCCGTGAAACAAAGAAACATTGCATCGCCGTCAACCACAAAAGTGCACGTGCTTTCCACCTTTTATAATTTGAACCATCGAAAGCATGTGGTTTTAGTGATGCAGCAAAGCCAACTACCGAAAAAGACCTATCAAGTTTTTGGATTGTTGGAAATTTGGTCGTAATTCGGCATATTTTAGTCCAAAATATTAAGAAAATAAACATGACATTTGTAATTTGAGTAGATCTAGTGACAGTGCTAGATGTGTACAACATGAGCATGCTTAATATAGAATAAGCATCAACATAGATAAGAGAACGCAATAATACTGCGACCGACAGTTGTAGGATATGAAATAAGCATCAACATTTACATAGTAACGCAATGCTACCATTGCGAAGAGTATTAACAAAGAAACATCTAATAGAATCGGGAGAATGAAAGTATACCCCGAGAACGTCCCACCGTTGGATTTTGAGGCAGTGTTGCCTCCGTTGATGTCGTTCATCATCTTGTCTCCAATCTCCGTCGACATATTGGTGAAGGCGTCGATGCAGCAGCAGTAGCCGTGAAGAACAAGAGCAGTCGCGCTTGAAGCGCTTCCGAAAAACTTGATCGCCCGCCTACCCGTGCAGGTTCTCAAGTGGACGGAGTTTTGGAGGCACCTACTCGTCCCGTACACCTGTGCGCGCAGGTGAACAGAACCAGGGAAGGATTCTGCAGCTCAGGAATAGAGGAGGAGGAACTCGAAGTGCAAGAGAGGTCGTCGCTGCGGAGTATATATATGCGAGCGCGAGAGTAACATTCGGAGTCATCAACCGCGGTGTTTAATTTGGTAACCGACGCGCTCGTTAACACGGAATCAATTCACGGCGTTTAATTCCGTATCCGATGGAATCAATTCACAGTGTTTAATTCCGTAACCGATGGAATCAATTCACGACGTTTAATTCCGTAACCGACGCATTCATTGATACGAAATCAATTCTTCGTGTTTATTACCGTTCGTTACAAAATGAGAGAGCGCAGCAGCAGCAGCTGTCTGCCTTGGCTCACCTCGCCTCGCCTGGCTGTCCGCGCACCATCTCAACCGGTCAACAGAGACTCTCCACTAACTCCGTATTTAAGTTGAGACATCTTCACCCGATTTCCAAGGTGGTATTATTACCCATAGCAGTTAATGTGGGCCAATGGAATTTATTAGGATTTAATTGGGCCTAGCCCATTAATCTAACAAGAAGGTGGATAAAGCTTTTTGCCTGTACTGCTACTTGTTTAGAGATTGTATTGAAGGACAAGCTGGAAATGATGCATTTGTAGTAAAAGGTTTTTCTTCCTGGAACAAGAAAAATAGACTAGACATTCATGCAGGTGGGATAAGTGGTTTTCATAATACAACTGTGAAAAGATGTAATAATCTGTCAAAGCCAGACCAATCAATTGTTGCTTCTTTCAGCAAACAGAGTGATATTGCAAAACAAAAGTATTTTACTCGCCTAAGTACTTCCATAGGTGCAACTAGGTACTTATTGCATCGAGGATTGGCTTTTCGGGGTCATGATGAGTCACAAGAATCAAAGAACAGAGGGAATTTTCTAGAGTTGGTAAAGGCTTTCGCTGAGCAAAATGAAAAAATTAAGAAGGTTGTGCTAGGAAATGCTCCTGAAAATAATCAAATTGTATGCCCAGAAATTCAGAAAGACATTGCTCATTGCTTTGCAGAGGTAACAGTGGTTCAGTTATTGTTTTCTCATATATAAATTGTGTATCAATTCTCAAGAATGGTCAGCAATGTGTAATGTGTTATGTGCATTGTGCAGGTCATAGTAACTTCTATCATTGAAGAGATTGGTGGTGATGTGTTTTGCTTAATGGTTGATGAGTCTGCTGATGTCTCTGAGAAAGAACAAATGGCTGTTGTTTTACGGTACGTCGACAAATGTGGAGTTCTCAAAGAAAGACTTATTGCCGTTGTTCATGTCAACAAGACAACAGCTTTATGTCTCAAATTTAATATTGATAAATTGTTTACCAACTATAAATCATGTGCGCATGCGTGTGGCAGTCCAACCATTACCTCAACCGGTCAACAGGGAATCTCTAATATCACCCTATTTAAGTTGAGGTTCTTCCACCTAAATTTTCAAGGCAGAATTATTCTCTCTAACATTACTTGTGGGCTCTTGAGATTTTAATTGAATTAAATTGGGCCTAGCCCATTTATTGCAACATAGGACTCTATCTTATCTCTAGGATTCTATCTCTAGGATTATACCTTATATCTATAATTTGTATTTGACTCTTATCTCTAACCGACGTATCTATACTTCTAAAATTTCCCCTCAGTCATAATGGGAGCGAAGCGAACGATTGCAACTGGATTTGAAATATTCTATTCTTTCATCTTCTTTGACTCACCATCATCGATTGCATCTATGATGGATGGTCCTCCACTTGGTGCCTGCGTCCCCTTCTGTGTCGTCCCTTGACTCTCCTCTATTCCCTCCCGCAGTCATAGTGGGAATGTCATGGACGATAGCAATGACACGAACACTTTGACTGGAGTTTCCGTCAATGATTTTTGTTGTAGACGTTCATCGATGTAGCCGATCATGAAGTAGTCGTGGTTGTAGGTGTAGCCGTATATAGCCGAAGGCGAAAAAAAATTTACGCCACGGTGTGAAGACGAAAACTGCAAGTGTTAGCATCTTGCACCTTTGTAGATGTTAGAGGATGTCATTGGGGACATCTTGCATATGTCAGAGGATGTCATTGGCGATGAGGCCACCACTTTGGTTGGTCCTTTTACACCGTGAAGCAGTCATCACAATAGTGATGCCGAGTTGATGCAGTCGTTGTCGTCGTAGATGACGTGATCGATGCCATCGTCGGTGACGTGGTTGTTGCCATCGTAGAGGGCGCCGTCGATGTCGTCAATGAAGCCTCTTATAGATTAATCTGTCAGAGGACGCAAGGTGTCCATCTATGTGGACGAATCGGCGGCGGCAAGTTGATGAAGACCACTGGTGATGTAGGATCGGCGAAGACGGTTGTGTTGCTGATGAGGTTGCTGATCTGATCGGGAGGATTGGTAGGTTCTATGTGGCTAATGAATGAATTGATCTAATCTAATACTAGTAAAATCCAATATATGGATTATTTGTGGTAGCTAATAGATGCGGCGCCCCAGGGAGATTATAGGATTGATCTCATCTCCCCAGGGTGACGCGTGGATCGAATGACGTTGGTCTCCAAGGCTCTGATACCATGTAGAAAAATCTAATTATTGTATTCTGATATTTTCTAATCTATTACATCGACCCTCTCATGGGGTATATATAGGAGTACATAGGGGATAGAGACTTAGAGTATAATATAAGTAAGAGTAGATTTATCTCTAGGACTCTATCTTGTCTCAAGTATTATATCTTATCTCCGTAATTTGTATTTGACTCTTATCTCTAACCGACATATCTATACTTCTAACATTCCTCCTCGGTCGTAACGGGAGCGAAGCGAACGATTGCGACTGGATTTGAAATATTCTATTCTTTCATCTTCTTTGACTCACCATCATCGATTGCATCTCTGATGGACGGTCCTCCACCTGGTGCCTGCGTCCCCTTCTGTGTCGTCCCTTGACTCTTCTCTATTATGAACCATTTGGCTATTTAAATTAACTGACTCAAGCCAGCAATATCATCTAAATTCTAGAATATTCAGTCACATATATGACATTTGTAGCTTGCAAAAGAACTAACCTCACCCATAAATTTGATTTGAAAGAACACTTTACCTTCATAATAAAAAGAAACAGCTCCTAATTCCGATTGGCTAATTACTAATTATAAACTTGGATAGATTAATTAAGCTATGAGTAAATTTTAGAAAACACCATATCTATCTATCTATCTATCTATCTATCTATCAATTACCTATCTATCTATCTATTATATACTAAAAGTCCATTAACCTTCCTACAAACTCTCTCTAACTGCCACGTGGCTTCCTCAAAATGCTCTAAACATGCCACGTGGTAAAGCGTATTTATCTCAAGATTAGTTTCCTACTTTGAATCAATAAAGCAGGCAAGATTAGTTACCCTAAGTCAACGTAATCTCAGATTATCTCTACATATACATATATACACTGGTCAGCAGATTAGCAAATTTTAAATCGATGAGGCAGGCAAGATTAGTTACTCCTAAGTACAAGAGAATCTCAGTTTATTTATATCCTTCAGAAACTCCACGACCAGATGGTATTTTAATCTCTACAATACACGGCTCTGGTGACTCATCTTGGCATAAGAGGTGTGCGACACCTTTGTGGCATTAGTCAATTCAGGCTGGTCATCTTTGGCAAAAGAAGGTAACCGTGCACCTACAGAAGAACACAATAATGCTATCCTGTATTAATTAATTAGGGCTACACTATATTGCATCTATTAAATAACATAAATGTATACATTATATTGCATATATGCATTTGCAAATAACATGGCACCTTGCAATTTGATTACTGCGTTAAAAAGAAAAGTGATAGGTGGACAATTAAAGTAAGAGTGATCAGGCTATGGGATGCGGTTAATCCTACAATGGCTGATGAGTTCTATGGTATACGCGGATGATTCTACTAGATGCAAAGGTATGATTGTAGCAAACATATCATTTAATATATTGTTCTATTATGTAAACACTATTTTCTTCGGGGCAACTCAATACATGCCTTAATCCCAAAGCAATTGGCAAACCACTTTAGGCCAAAAATTAAGATAAACTCATTATTTTTTAAAAAATTTCAAAGTTATGGAACATGATAAGTACTGTGTACTGAAAAATAGCCTCAAAATCTTTTTTTTATCACGATACAATAATGAAATAGGTCAAAGGAAAAAAAGGAAATGTTTCTCGGACTACTACTTTGAGTTTACAGATAGGAAAACATTACGAGGTAGAAAGAACGAAGATCAGCAGTTATCTGGTATGTGTTTAATATTGCTTCTTTTAATCATTGTTATTAGAACTAAACGTACTTTTTACTATTTAGATGTAATTAGCACCAATGTTTAATTCATCAGTTCTGAAGAAAAATACAAAACTGACAGGTTACTCCATCTCACTGATAGCTGCTGAATTTTAACGTACAAATATTAAAATCCAAAAAACAATTAATCCTCCGTTAAAAAAAAATCTCAATTCTTGGATTCCTTTGCCGCATCTCGATCTGCACCAATCATATTAGACTATATAAACCAATGCATTTAGTGGATTTTCATGTCCACGCAATTCATCCATTAATAGAAAATAGAAAACAATAACCTATATCTCTATCTCTACTACTTAAAAAATAAGAGGTGCTTCCATCGTCCGTCAAAAAACCGTGGGAGAAAAAAACCGTGCGAAAAAAAACTATGTCCGATAAAAAAACGGACGAAACAAACGAAAAAAATCAGCGGGCGAAAAACAACGTGTGAAAAAAAACCAAACATGTCCGATCAAAAAGAGCGAAAGAAGGGAAAAAAACCGGCAAAAAAAGAAAAAAAAATAAGTCCGATCCAAAATAGTAGGGGCAAAAAAAAGAAAAAAAAGAAACGAATCTGACTCGGTCTACACGGTAAAATAGGGCGAAAAAAGAAAAAAAATCTAAACGAATCCGACTCTGTCAACGCGGTAAAAAAAATAGCCAAAAAGAAAAAAGTATCTATCCAATTCCAAAGAAAATCGAATCCTATTATATGTGACACGGCGTGGTAAAAAAAAAATCGAATCCGATTCCATCAACGCGGTAAAAAACAAGCGTAAATTTTTTTCTGTCCGATTGCAAAAAAAAAGTTGCGAAAAAAATTTTCCGTTTCTCTTTCTCTATCTCTATCTGTATCTCTATCTCTATCTCTACTACTTAAAAATTAAAAAGTGTTTCGATCGTCCATCCGTGAAAAAAAGCGTGGAAAAGAAATCGGGCGAAAAAAATCGAATCTGACTACATGTGACGCGGTAAAAAAAATTAAAGACGTTTCTGACATCCGTAGTAACCCAAAAAGGGGGAAAAATGAAAAAAAAGAGAGTCCGATTCAATATCTATATATACCTAATTAAAAAAATTTGTATGGCTTATGGGTTATAGTTTTCGTCCTTAAAAAAAGATTCCATCACACGTGCGATCGATCCCGCTTTAATCCCTCTCCGATGGCAAAAAATAAAAAAATAAAACAAAGAAAAAAATGAGAGACCGCATCAAATTTGGACCTAAATTTTAAAGAAAACACTACAAAAAGAATACAAGATCAGATTCGAGAACACTAAGAAAACGCCGACGCCGGAAAGGGAGTGGTGTCGCCGTCGCTGCTGAACCGCCATCGCCGTTGCAGCGATGTCGGTATGTCGGGCCGCCGCCACATTGTTTTGAGAGAGGGGGGGGGAGGGGAAATGATTTTAGGGTTAGGTTTTGGGCTGTTGAACTTTTATATAGGTCGGATGACCGTCTATCAGATCGACAGCTCTGGCTTCTCCCGCGTCAGGCGAACGCCATTCCCAGGCCACCCACACGGAATAAGTTCACTTTAGGTCGCTTAAGTTGTTCCTCCCCGATTCTATTCCTAGGTCGCCCACACTATTGAGCCGCCTCATGGACCACGTGTACGCTCCGTATGGAACAAGTTCACTTTAGGTCACTTCAGCTGAACTTTTTTATTTCATTATAAATATATTTTCTTAAAGAGCTCATATCATGTAAAACTAAATCTTAATCATATATATTTTTATATTTGTTATAATTTTAATTACCCGTCGCAACGCACGGGCATTTTTTCTATGGTAAAAAAAAAAGACCACGACATACGAGTGAGAGATATATACCACACACACCCGCAGGCTCATGTTTAATTGAACTGGCAACAGATTTTCAATTACAGGTCTAATTGTTTTATTTAGGTGATTAAATTTGTTTTCATTTATATAATTAGTTTGCTCTATTTAAGCTTTTTGAAAATTGCTAAAATTTGAGAATAACTTTTCCTACTTCGTATTATATTATTTTTAGTTAATAGAATTAATGGAAAATTAATTATATATTTTTATCTTTTTGACCAAAGGTCACTGCAATTTTATTTCATTAATATTATTATTATGATTATGATTCCTTTATATTTTTTTCCATCAGTATACATGATTAAAATTACCTTTACCCGTTGCAACGCACGGGCATCATTGCTAGTCCAATTAAAAAAGTCCTAATTTTACTTTAACACTTAATTTAGTAGACATGTTTTATTAAAGAAAATATGCCTACCATTCTTTACAGTTGATGATAACAGTATAAATAATTGCTACTCAGCAGATTAGCAAATTTTAAATCGATGAGGCAGGCAAGATTAGTTACTCCTAAGTACAAGAGAATCTCAGTTTATTTATGATCTCCTTGAGGAACACCACGACTAGATGGTATTTTAATCTCTACAATACACGGCTCTGGTGACTCATCTTGGCATAAGAGGTGTAGTGCGACACCTCTGTGACATTAGTCAATTTAGGCTGGTTATCTTTAGCAAAAGAAGGTAATCGTGCACCTACAAAAGAACACAATAATGCTATCCTGTATTAATTAATTAGGGCTACACTATATTGCATCTATTAAATAACATAAATATACACGTTATATTGCATATATGCATTTGCAGATAACATGGCACCTTGCAATTTGATTACTGCATTAACAAGAAAAATGATAGGTGGACAATTAAAGTAAGAGTGATTAGGCTATGGGATGCGGTTAATCCTACAATGGCTGATGAGTTCTATGGTATACGCAGATGATTCTACTAGATGCGGAGGTATGATTGTCGCAAACATATCATTTAATATATTGTTCTATTATGTAAATACTATTTTCTTCGGGGCAACTCAATACATGCCTTATATAAGTGTTCTCCAGTTAATGTTATCCTTATATAAGTGTCTCAAACAAATCATAGGACGTATGTCGATTAAACTTCCTCAAAACTCTCTCAAGTTGCCAAATCCTATAAAATTTGAGAAAAAAAATAAAACATCTATCCCTTTATTTCCACTTAAATTGGTGGGTCCAATATTATAAGCCGTTAGATTAAATTACATTTCCACCTCTCCTCCCGCTACGTACACACCTTTCCTACCACCCAGGAGGTATGTAACCTTCCTCTTTTTCCCTTTCTTTTTTTCCATGTATTTAGTTGAGACACTAATAATTATTATTATTCATGATAATAAACTATAAATAATAGTTGCTTTACAAACATTGAATATCAGCATATAACTCTTTACAATCAGATGTTAATAAATTAGATCTACAATATTTAAAAATACAGTTTACACCATTATATGATATTATGTACCAATTATTTTAGACTATTTCCTAATAAAAATATTTGTTTGTTGATTATTAGTTAAACCGGTGGACATATTATTTAGACCATGAGATCTATCTTTTGTTAAAAAAAACAAAGCCTCGGAAGTCCTCTGTCTCTCTATACAACACATGTGACATCTTTACCTTCTACATGTATGACGAAGCATCATATATATACCTAAGGTAGCTAAGGTGATCATGATGTTGTAGCGCTACTGCATTGCTAAAGTGAAGACGTATCAAGTCATTAATGGACAAAAGATTGGTTTTTTTTAATAACATGAAAATAAATCATGAAGATGCAATGTAGAAAGAAGAAGAATCAAGCACTGCGGGTAGAATATAATTAATCTCTTTGTACGGTATATAAGCATGGCGAAGCTAGGACAAAAATTACCATGTGTCACATACACATATATTACACAGGTAATATTCTAATAAATTACATGGGTTAATTAAGAACTTGCTTTGGAAAAGAAACATTTTGGACACTGTGTCCCATGCATGCATGAGGGAGGAGGAGCGTGGTGTCGCCCCTTATGTAAACTAAATAATTAGACAAAATATGGTGTATACAACTATCTTAAGATGATGGATGAATGGAGAATACCACCGAGGAATGAGCGGTCTGAGAATAATGACAAATATTTTACATTTATATGTGATTGAATGACAACATCGATGTGTCAATTGTACAAGGAGTTTTTTATTATGAATAATGACAAACACACCAGTTAGAAGGAGAATATGTGATTATTTGAATTTAAAATAAACAAATTAGACAAACCAAAAACTTTTAAGTAGTCATGGATGGTTTCATAAATTTTTATTAATTCTGGTGCAGTATATAATATTCAATTTATTGAACAAAACTATATTATTGATATAACCAGACTACATGACAGAAAAACTTTACTACAAAACACTTCAAAATTTATAAGTGAACTACCCATATTAATTAAATTTATATAATTATGGTCTTATTTTAGACAAATATTGTTTCAAGAAAATAATTAAACTTGCCAAAACTAAAGAAATTAACTTCAAACAATGTTGATATTTTGCAATACCAAGCAAAGTGATGGTGTAAGTAATTTGTATGCACCAAAACCTTTTAAAGTACCCTTAATAGAGGGGGGATAATCCAACTTTTAATGTACCCTTAATTTGTTTGTCATATGCCTTCGTAAGATCATTGATCATTTTGAGTTCCTTGATCTCGCAATTTTCGCTTCTAGCCATATTTGCATGGTATCTATACAAGTGATATGCTTGATAATTAAGCTAGCGGTAGTGTAATATTTACTTGATGCAAAAGTTGTATTAACTTAATCCATCTTCTATTCAAGAGTCGATGTTTGTTTTTTGAGATACGTTAAGAAAATAGAACACCTGAATCATTTTAAAAGGATATTGTTTGATCCTAAGTTTTTTACCTATGAGAATTTCTAAATAAAATATAATCTTATCTTTCAACAAAATAAATGCCCGCTCATCGTGCAGGCCATTTTCCTAGTTTTATAGTTAAAGTTGCAGACATGTATTATGACATGTGACACCCAACTGTAGGTATTATGGTTTTAATGTTTCACAAAACCCTACCTTTATGCATTTTGAGCGCGAATTAATTTAAAATTTGAAAACATTTCAGTGTATATAAAAAAATAATTAATAAGTTGTTGGCATCGATACTTGAGTAAATTTCACAAAACTATTAGTACTTTAGCCAAATTATCATAAAACTATATATTTAATATTATGTATCGCAAAACTATAGATTTAACACTAAATCACAGAAGTACAAGTACAAGGTGGACTATCACAAAACTATAGATTTAGTAATAAAGTTATCGTAAAACTACATGTTTTATATCAATTTAATCGCAAAGCTTGGACATTATAACTCAAACATAACATTAATGCTAAATATTTCAACCCCAATGTCTATAGTTTTGTGATAATTTTATAATAAAAAATGTGGTTTTGCAATACTTAGCCTTGAAACTGTAGTTTTGTGATAAATTTATTGTTAAATCTATATTTTTTGTGATACATCACCTTACATCTGTAGTTTTGTGAAATTTACTCTTGATACTTTAATTTTTTTAGGATTCTAAAAAATGTAAGAAATGCTGAAATTTATCAAGATTTTAACGATGGTACCCGTGGTTATGTGTCATATGTTATAAAACCTATGGTTTTCCTAAACTTTCATCAATACATGAGATTTTCTTAAATTTACTCTTAATTTATATAAGAAAACACAACTAACTTATAAAAAAGTTGAGAAAGTTCGCTCCGCTATGATCTTATTATGTAAGTGAAGTCGCATCTCTGACAACTTGTCCCCACCTCCAAGAGGTCTAGACGGCATCACAGTGTCCGTCCTACATGCATGCCAAATTGCCAAGACGGACCAAGTAAAAAAACAAAAGCTCCCCACGTAGAACGATGAAGGGGCACTAGCTAGTGTCGCACAAAGCTCGAGAGCGTTCTACCACGGCTGATGAAGAGCCACGGCAAGCAGCAAGGCTCTGCAAATTAGATTAGCTAGCTAGCTTCAGATCATCTACCATTCGTTTTCCTAGATAATTTACATATATGGCAGTAACAAATTTTCACTAGGTGCAAGCAACAGTTGCTTGCACCCCAGACTGCAGTCTGGACAAACGAGCTTCAACCACAAAATAAAGGCCAATCGGTCCACATATATATTGTGAGGCTTTCTCGGTACAGTTGAACAATGTTGCCATGCGTAGCCTTGTAGATTGCATCTTCTTTATGATTCAGGCGACGCAATTGAGTCCTACACAGCCCATCCACAAACTTCTCACATGCTTCCTCTGATAAAAAAAGATCAGCACGTGGACATTTAGTGAATAACAAGAATTACTAGGAGTCAACTTGATCTGTACACTGACATGGTTTATTAGCGATTTGTTTCATCCTTCGAAAACTAATTAGTATCCTCAAGATAATTAAAGATAAAATGGAGGTTAAATTGGGTGCAGTAGTAGTACCCCTTTTGCCTTCTTGCGGAGGAGTTCAGAGGGGACTTTGTACAAGTCCTCGTCTACTGCCCTAACAACCCTAGGCCTCCTCGATCCATGGACAACTACCCCACCATCAACAACAACAGATGGTCCATCCCTCCTCCTCGCCGCCTGGTTCTCCATCCCATTCTTTGTGCTCCTCACCTGACAAATGCAAACATAAAACCGTCTTGACAAAGAACAAATCAAGATAGAGGTAGTGCTTGCAGGTTATCAAGATATATATGCCATGTGTGTTCTGATAAAATATCCACAAATCTTCCATGCATACTTCAAATTTGAATTAATTAGATATACTAAAGACACCTTCACTTTAAAGTGATCAACAATAGATCGAAGTTCTTTTAGACAACGGACATATCTATATTTTACTACTATGATCACTAAAATGTTTAGGCAATGAGTAATAAGCACTAGAATTTCTTTAGGGTTTTTTTCCAGGTAGTGTGCAAGCACTAAAAATGTTATGGAGCACAGGGCATAGTATACTTGCTTTCTTGGGTGGCTTCTGTGGAGGCGGTGAGCCGGCGACCTTGAAGAGCAACTCGCCGGCGGTGGCGTGGTAGTAGTGTCCGGCCGTGACGACGAGGCCGTGTTCCATCGCCGAATCGAAGTACTGCGTGATTGGCAGCTCCTCGCATTGCTGGTTCCACTCACCGAATGCCGGGATGTGCCGCCTCCTCCCCTTCTGCATCACAAGATAATTAATCCAAGGATCAATTAACTACTAGTCATTTGTCATTACTGCTACTATACATGCAAACAGATATGATGATGAAAACTACATATTTCTAAACAAGCGGGAATGTAAAATTCCATTTCAAAAGGAATAATGAAGAGATGACAGGCGATTCGTGGCTGCGGCTTTCTTTACCTCCATTTTTGACCTGTAGATGAGTTAGATTGAGATGTGATATGGTCAGTAACCGAAAAGGGTGTATGAGGATGTGGGCGAGGAAGAAGATGCTTCTGATAATCAGATGGAAGAAACATGAGCCAAAAGGCCCTTTTGGTGCCCTTTTAACGGACGGGACACTGGCACTCTGTTTTGCTATTGTTTGCCTGCATCAGGACCGAGGAATCGCGCATCCATTAATTGAAACATGACAATATTTTATTTTTCCCGAGGATGCCCTAAAAAATAGTTGCCTTAAATAATGATATGTTTATTTACACCCCTACTACTGCGCAACACAGATCCAAAACAATGCACAAAATAACGAATACGAGAAAAAATAGTATTACCCCTAATAACTCTGATCATAATGAATAAAAGAGTAAAGTTTTAATTAAAAAGTTGTCTCTAAACGAGTATATTTTCAGAGTAGGGGGCAATAGACCTCCTTAATTCTATTTCACCTTTTGAACCAGTAGGACTCTCTCTTAATCTCCTGATACAGCGTAGTAGTATTTTAACCTACTGCTTAATCTTTGTTTGACTAGCTAAAACTATCACTACTACGAAAACCATCTTTGTGACGGCTATTTTGGGTCTTCACTGGCGGCATTTGGCGCCGCCACAAAGTAAAAGCCAGAGAAGATTAGGATCTACGCTGGCGGCCGTCTTAAACCAGCCGCCAGCAAAGACGTATCTTTCGACCGCCAGTGATAATTCATTTTCGCTGGCGATTGTGTTAAATCGGCCGCTAGCGAAAATTTATTTTTGGGCAAAAAAAAGAAAACCCCATGCAGCTACCCTAGCCACCTGCGAAGATGAAATTTGAAAAGCAAAAATGAATATGCCCACAAGCTGATGCCCTACATTCCAAATCCATATCACCAAATCCTAAATCCACAACAACAAGCAAAATTTGACAAAAATGGTTTGATCATCATCATAGAGCACAAAAATATGCCACATTCACATCACAGAGCACAAATTCCACATCACACACATCGAGCACAAAAATTTAACATCACACATCACACAGTAAGAGATGAGGATGGAGGGAGGGTGTGGATGGCCATCGGCGGATCTGCTCCCCGCCGCCCCTCCCATGCGCTGCTGCCACCGAGCGCCGCCGGTGGGGATGGATTCGTTGCTCCCGAGCGCCGCCAGATCCACTCTCCCACCGGATCCTCCACTGTCCAAACCAAGCACCGCCACCACCTCACTGCCACCATCCTCCCCTTTGCCATCGCTGACGCTGGTGGGAAGGGAGGAGGCGCCGGATCTGCTCCTCGCCGCCTCCTGTCCTGCGCCGTTGCTTCCGAGAGCCACCATCGCCCCCTTCCCCAAGCTGCCACCCTCTCCCTATCGTCGTTGTCGCCCGGCAGCCTCCCACATCGTCGAGGAGGCGGATCCGGCCTCCCCCGTCGTTGCGGTGGCCGGATCCGGCCTCCCCCGTCGTCGCGGCGGCCGGATCCGGCCTCGAGGAGGCCCTCCCCGTTGGCCGATGCGGCGGTGGAGGCGACGACGGCCGGCAGTGGTGTGGTGGCGACGGCAACTGGCGACGGTGGAGAAGGGAGGGAGGAGAGACACGAGGGATTGGAGGAGAGGTGGAGAGATCGAGAAGGGAGAGAGGCGGAGAGACCGAGGGATAAGGGTGGTGAGTTGCGCGCGGTGGATTTTATTCACCTCAAAATTTTTTTTTTTCAGCGGTCCTCATTACCTACCGGCAACGAAAACGTGATTTTCACTGCCGGACACATAAGAGGTCCGCCTCAAAAAATAGAGTTTTTTATGGCAGACCTCTTAGCGTAGCCGCCAATGAAATTCGGTTTTCGCTAGCGGTCTATGGTCCCCCACCCGTTGTTATATTTTTGCTGGTGGTTTTCGCGTATAGCCGCCAACGAAAATTATAGGGTAACACCATGAAGAAATCATTTTTCAGTAGTGTATACTCTTCTACTCTTCTAGGAACAGAGGAAGTACTGCGACACCCCTCAGGTTTTTTTTTAGAATTACACAGTACAACACAGACACTCACAACGCACGCACTCTCACAACGCACGCACGCTGACATTTGGCATATATTTGACAATTGTCAACTTATACAATTATTATCATTTACTTTTTTTATGACTTGTTTTATCATTAAAGGTATTTTTGAGTACAAGATACATATTTGCATAAAACTTATTATTGAATGAGAAAAATGATCGAATGTATATTAAAAAGTCAATAGCGTCACTGATTAAAAATAGGTGGCGATACATCATATCGTTTCAATATTGTACCTATTTGTTACCTAATTTAGTTTTTCAAATTCCTTTTCCTTTTTTTAGTTTTGGTAGTATAATGATCGTGTGCAACCCTAACTGGTACCTAGGCAGAGTTATTATCGCTTTCATTATTAAAAAAAATAGTAAAGCGCATGGTCCCTAAACCTATTTCTTTAAACTTGTTTGCTTGTGTTATTTAGGTGCTCGAACTCTCAAAATATTTGCTTAGGTCCCTAAAGTTGTAAAAGTGTATCAGTTCGGTCCCAAATTGCCACGACCCCTCGGGAGCCTATGTGGCGCTAACGTGACACGCCACATGAATAAATGCTTGATAAAAGAAGGTAAGCAGATATAGTGTTGACGTTTCAAATTATACGTAGCAAAACATAGAGAATACTAAAAAATAGGCGTGCTGGTTGGCACGCCGATTAATATAGCGTGTGGTGGTATTGTTGGTCCTGTTCGAGATACATAACTTGACCATTTTTATTTTTTTTTTCTTGAGAGATTTGAAGACTTTACTCTATACAAAGAGAAGCAAAGAGGCTGATTAAAAAAAATTAAAACATTGAAATGAAATTCACCTTCGGAACACATGGTAATAGTAACCACTGGAAATCATTTAATCAGACATATTCCACAAAGTCAAGTTAGAGTAAGTGGTATAAGATAAGTCAATACTTCACATAGATAGACCAATGCATGTGAAATTCATATACTTAAGAGCTAGGGAGATGAAATGTATGGGGTTATCTTAAACATTAGTTTTATTTTATTGATTA
Organism: Oryza longistaminata; assembly: GCA_009805545.1. Taxonomy (NCBI): domain Eukaryota; kingdom Viridiplantae; phylum Streptophyta; class Magnoliopsida; order Poales; family Poaceae; genus Oryza; species Oryza longistaminata. The sequence goes on from WNHE01000621.1 coordinate 112,267, forward strand.
ATTCTAAAATATATATGAAATGGAATATTTCTGATATTCCTATTTGAAAAAACAATATGGAAATGTATAATTCTCAATAATATATGTTATAAATTGGCAACAAATCCTAAGTGAATTTTACAATTGGATCACTCTTCCAAATAAAAAAGATTAGGGTCTTTAAGTAAATACCTCTATACACAAGTTTTAAGTGGACCATCATATATACACGGGGTACATCCTTTTGATCCCATCTAATCGAAATGTTCTGGAAATTGTGTTGTTAAGGTACTATTTTTTTAAGAAGAACTATTAAGGTACTACTTATAGAATTATCGCACAACACTGCGCCGTTTTATATTTTTCTTGATCTTCTATAACTTTTTTGTTCGACGAAATCTAGGATTTATTTGATAAGCCATGGGTGCCACGTGGCCCAATCAAAAGCCGGCTGTTTAGATTAATAGATAGATAGATAGATATACTAGCTATTCGAACAGATCAAGTGTGTAAGTACTGCTTATAAAGTTAGAAAGTACCATTTTCTAACATGTGGGTGTGTTTAGTTTCACCCCAAAATTAGAAGTTTGACTAAAATTGAAAGTTTGAAGAAAAAAAATTAAAAGTTTATGTGTGTAGAAAAGTTTTGATGTGATGAAAAAGTTAGAAGTTTAAAAAAAAAGTTGGGAACTAAACCCGACCATGAAAGCACTCTGTCGTCTGTACTCGCAGCTGTGCAATTTATTTGGTCAAAAGAATCGTGCTACTAGTATTTGTTTGCTACTCCCATTTGACCCACACCTCCTCAGCTAGTCAGTGCCGTTAATTTGGAGTGGCCCGTGGCTGTGGCGTGGCGTTGTCGCAACGCCGACCGGATCCGCGCGCCAATGCATGGGGGAGCGACCCACGCCGCCCGACGCGCGGAACATGTCCGTCCTAGTCGTATGTGCCACACGCACCCCACAAGCCCCAGATGGCGTAGCGTTGAATTTATCCGCATCACGACACATGGACACCCCCAGACCCCCTCCCCTTCTCACCCCGCCTTGCGTTCACGGTTTCTGGTTTGTCCTCCCTCCGAATCTTAGGGTGTCTTTGGTTCCTAACCACTTAAGTTAAGACAATTAAATCTTTTTTATGCCTTAGAAAGTCTAAGGAAATTTTGTCATACCATTTTAAGTTAATGATGTGTTGACCTAATTTGTTAAAGGAATCTTGTCACAACTATAGCTATAATAAAACAAATCATATTGTGATCAAATTTGTCTAACTTTAGTTGTGACAAATCACAGTAAAATATGGCTAGCAACCAAACACCCCCGAATTCTATGGCACATATTTAGATTTTATATCACGTCCTTTACTTAGGTTTACTTTTAAACGGAGTACTGAGTACTAGCCCAAGCCCAGCCCAGTAGCTCCACGTGCCCGGGTGAGTGGACTCTACACCACCAGCTTTGGACGTAGTACAGCTTCGACTGATTTCTTTTTGTGTCGGCCGATAGAGCTTGGGAAAAGAAAAGGCTAGCAGCCTAGCAACTGGGTCAGGGTGAGGATGGTCGTAATTGTCGCGTTTCCTCCTTGGTTTGGCCAACACGAGCTTCCATACCTGCCCAAGTCAAAATGGCCTCGGGTCATGCAGTTTTATTTATCGAGCGAGAGATTAGGAGGCTTGAGATTGAGAGCTAGGTAGCCAGTGAATCAGATGCGTTTTGGTTGGGTAACACGAACAAGTTGTATTCTTATGCGTAGACCTGAATTGGATAATTCAATTAACGTACGTTTAACTCAAAAAAAAAAATTAACGTACGTCTGCCTGACACGTATTTTGTTTTTCAACTACTAGCCGTACGTGAGCGGGACTGCTCTTTAACGTACGTAGTGTCTGTAATTTAATTAATTAGCGCCCCATGTGTGAAGTGAAACATATTGTACAGAATCGAATTTGAAAACGTAAAATCTAAACCGAGAGCGCTCTCGGTTTACAACTAAGAAGCGACAGTCCAGTTGCAGTGTGAGAGAAATCTAAGCCAGAGTTTAAGGCTAGGTTGGTATGTATTTGTATCAACCTATTATGTCAACGTGCATGTCTTTTATAGTACTAGTCCATTAAGTAGAGAAAATATTTCTATCATCTATGCTTTAAATAAAATTTTGTCTCAAATTACTCATCCGATTTACAATCCGATTACACTGTTATGTTCGTAACAATTAAATCTTTACAACAACATCTCACACGATTATATTTTGATGAAAAATCACAAATTACTTTTATGATATGTCTAAATTACTTTCAGATTTCACTAAGTTACTTCTTAAACATATAAAAGTAAATTTAGTAAAGTCTAAAAGTAATTTATATATATTATAGAAGTAACTTAGAACAAAAAGGAAGGTAACTTGTTCAATGAAGAAAGGCATTAATTAAAGTTACCTTCGTTTTGTTCTAAGTTACTTCTATAATATATGTAAATTACTTTTAGCCTTTATTGAATTTACTTTTATATGTCTAAGAAGTAACTTAGTGAAATCTAAAAGTAATTTAGATATATTATAAAAGTAATTTGTGATTTTTCATCAAAATATAATCATGTGAGATATTGTTATATAAAGATTTAATTGTTACGAACACAATGGTGTAATCGGATCGTAGATCGGATGAGTAGTTTAAGAGAAAATTGTATTTGAAGTATAGGTGGATAGCTTCTCTAATAGATGGAGTGGTAGCTGGTTTAGACAAATCAGCTACCACTAGCTGTGTAGTCACGTCCATTTGAAAATATCATACACATCAAACCATATGAAATTTTGGATTGCGTTGTCACAAAATCGTTTAGTCTGTGTTACCGGACATGTCATGTCAAAAATTACTAGCCACGAAAGTCGCGCAACGCACGACTCTCAATACCTCCATGCATCACATTTGCAAATGAGGTAATAGGAAAACAGATATAACAGTCTGAGATAATGTAGGACAAATATTTATCTCTCGTATTACAGCTTCTCGAGCTTTTAATTTTTAGATTAATGCTGACAACGGTTAATAAAAAAGAAAAGAATGGTGGTCATAATATATAATCGATCAATAGCTTCGCTATGCTTTTCAATGTGATTATGCTTTTTTTGCAATCATTCTCTGCCTTTTTAAATTTAAAGAATATCACATCATACATATACGTCTACATTAAGAGAAAATGTTTTAAAATAACTTTGAAAGTTATATAGCAACAAAAGTATGAAATATATCGTAAGTAGCACAAAAGCATGTGTGCAGTCTAAAATAGAAATCCAAATAAGATTATTAGGTATCTGCAATCACATTAATAAATAACATACTATAGAAAATGTAAACACAGTATCCCAGTCACTTGCCTTCTTAGTTTAGGATATGACAGACAGTTCGAAGCTTGATATTACCACGGCTAGCTATTGTTACTATGATCTCAAAAGGTAATTATTAAACACAAATTTCAGTAGATTGTTTGCACTTGAGGCAATAGTATGACTTGGAATGAAGCACACTTACTGACTAATGGTTGATAAGGGATTCCATTTAATTCGAGTGTATAGAGATGTACTTGAGGAGCCAAATTTGGCGATATTGATTAGCATGGTTCAACACCCAGAAGTGAAACACAATACCAACAAAAAGAAATGCATAAATTTCCATGAGTCTTAGCTACAGCATATAATACAATACCTTCTGAAGAAGCCAACTTGCATATAATTCTAGATTTTTCTTATCATACAACTTGCCACAACTAAAAGTTTTTGAAAAGTCAACTTGTCACAACTATTTTTTTTAAGCAACTATAAAAAAAAATCAAATACTCATGGAATTATGTTCATAGCAGAATTTATTTGGGGAACTGAATTTATATGTTTGTGTGCAAAAGTAATGAAAATACAATCTCAATCCCACTCATGAACCATTTTGCTGCTAGTTTGAAACCCATTCGTTATCATCCGCATTTTGAAAATGAGTATAATATGATAGATGAAATTCAATTGCACACACTGTTTATCCTTTTTCTGTTGTATAACTGGAATATTTATTGCTTAAAATCTTTATATGTCACTACTAGAAAACTCATTTTCGGCATCGTAGGGGATCGATTTTCGCAGGCGGGCATGTAATTCGGAGCCAAAACCCCGCCGGCAAAAAAAGCACTCGGGGTGGAGGGGGTGGTCCGCCTGCGAAGATTGATCTTTGCAGGTGGACCATATAAGTGTCGCCTGCGAAGACCAATCTTCGCAGGTGGCAGACGTCGTGCGCCTGCGAAGATCGATCTTCGCAGGCGACGCTTATATGGTCCACCTGCAAAGATCAATCTTCGCAGGCGGACCACCCCCTCCACCCCGAGTGCTTTTTTTGCCGGCGGGGTTTTGGCTCCGAATTACATGCCCGCCTGCGAAAATCGATCCCCTACGATGCCGAAAATGAGTTTTCTAGTAGTGACATATAAAGATTTTAAGCAATAAATATTCCAGTTATACAACAGAAAAAGGATAAACAGTGTGTGCAATTGAATTTCATCTATCATATTATACTCATTTTCAAAATGCGGATGATAACGAATGGGTTTCAAACTAGCAGCAAAATGGTTCATGAGTGGGATTGAGATTGTATTTTCATTACTTTTGCACACAAACATATAAATTCAGTTCCCCAAATAAATTCTGCTATGAACATAATTCCATGAGTATTTGATTTTTTTTTATAGTTGCTTAAAAAAAATAGTTGTGACAAGTTGACTTTTCAAAAACTTTTAGTTGTGGCAAGTTGTATGATAAGAAAAATCTAGAATTATATGCAAGTTGGCTTCTTCAGAAGGTATTGTATTATATGCTGTAGCTAAGACTCATGGAAATTTATGCATTTCTTTTTGTTGGTATTGTGTTTCACTTCTGGGTGTTGAACCATGCTAATCAATATCGCCAAATTTGGCTCCTCAAGTACATCTCTATACACTCGAATTAAATGGAATCCCTTATCAACCATTAGTCAGTAAGTGTGCTTCATTCCAAGTCATACTATTGCCTCAAGTGCAAACAATCTACTGAAATTTGTGTTTAATAATTACCTTTTGAGATCATAGTAACAATAGCTAGCCGTGGTAATATCAAGCTTCGAACTGTCTGTCATATCCTAAACTAAGAAGGCAAGTGACTGGGATACTGTGTTTACATTTTCTATAGTATGTTATTTATTAATGTGATTGCAGATACCTAATAATCTTATTTGGATTTCTATTTTAGACTGCACACATGCTTTTGTGCTACTTACGATATATTTCATACTTTTGTTGCTATATAACTTTCAAAGTTATTTTAAAACATTTTCTCTTAATGTAGACGTATATGTATGATGTGATATTCTTTAAATTTAAAAAGGCAGAGAATGATTGCAAAAAAAGCATAATCACATTGAAAAGCATAGCGAAGCTATTGATCGATTATATATTATGACCACCATTCTTTTCTTTTTTATTAACCGTTGTCAGCATTAATCTAAAAATTAAAAGCTCGAGAAGCTGTAATACGAGAGATAAATATTTGTCCTACATTATCTCAGACTGTTATATCTGTTTTCCTATTACCTCATTTGCAAATGTGATGCATGGAGGTATTGAGAGTCGTGCGTTGCGCGACTTTCGTGGCTAGTAATTTTTGACATGACATGTCCGGTAACACAGACTAAACGATTTTGTGACAACGCAATCCAAAATTTCATATGGTTTGATGTGTATGATATTTTCAAATGGACGTGACTACACAGCTAGTGGTAGCTGATTTGTCTAAACCAGCTACCACTCCATCTATTAGAGAAGCTATCCACCTATACTTCAAATATAATTTTCTCTTAAACTACTCATCCGATCTACGATCCGATTACACCGTTATGTTCGTAACAATTAAATCTTTATATAACAATATCTCACATGATTATATTTTGATGAAAAATCACAAATTACTTTTATAATATATCTAAATTACTTTTAGATTTCACTAAGTTACTTCTTAGACATATAAAAGTAAATTCAATAAAGGCTAAAAGTAATTTACATATATTATAGAAGTAACTTAGAACAAAACGAAGGTAACTTTAATTAATGCCTTTCTTCATTGAACAAGTTACCTTCCTTTTTGTTCTAAGTTACTTCTATAATATATATAAATTACTTTTAGACTTTACTAAATTTACTTTTATATGTTTAAGAAGTAACTTAGTGAAATCTGAAAGTAATTTAGACATATCATAAAAGTAATTTGTGATTTTTCATCAAAATATAATCGTGTGAGATGTTGTTGTAAAGATTTAATTGTTACGAACATAACAGTGTAATCGGATTGTAAATCGGATGAGTAATTTGAGACAAAATTTTATTTAAAGCATAGATGATAGAAATATTTTCTCTACTTAATGGACTAGTACTATAAAAGACATGCACGTTGACATAATAGGTTGATACAAATACATACCAATCTAGCCTTAAACTCTGGCTTAGATTTCTCTCACACTGCAACTGGACTGTCGCTTCTTAGTTGTAAACCGAGAGCGCTCTCGGTTTAGATTTTACGTTTTCAAATTCGATTCTGTACAATATGTTTCACTTCACACATGGGGCGCTAATTAATTAAATTACAGACACTACGTACGTTAAAGAGCAGTCCCGCTCACGTACGGCTAGTAGTTGAAAAACAAAATACGTGTCAGGCAGACGTACGTTATTTTTTTTTTTTGAGTTAAACGTACGTTAATTGAATTATCCAATTCAGGTCTACGCATAAGAATACAACTTGTTCGTGTTACCCAACCAAAACGCATCTGATTCACTGGCTACCTAGCTCTCAATCTCAAGCCTCCTAATCTCTCGCTCGATAAATAAAACTGCATGACCCGAGGCCATTTTGACTTGGGCAGGTATGGAAGCTCGTGTTGGCCAAACCAAGGAGGAAACGCAACAATTACGACCATCCTCACCCTGACCCAGTAGCTAGGCTGCTAGCCTTTTCTTTTCCCAAGCTCTATCGGCCGACACAAAAAGAAATCAGTCGAAGCTGTACTACGTCCAAAGCTGGTGGTGTAGAGTCCACTCACCCGGGCACGTGGAGCTACTGGGCTGGGCTTGGGCTAGTACTCAGTACTCCGTTTAAAAGTAAACCTAAGTAAAGGACGTGATATAAAATCTAAATATGTGCCATAGAATTCGGGGGTGTTTGGTTGCTAGCCATATTTTACTGTGATTTGTCACAACTAAAGTTTGACAAATTTGATCACAATATGATTTGTTTTATTATAGCTATAGTACTACTACTACATTACCACTCTTTTCCCCTGCTCTTTATGTTTGTTGTTGTTGTTGTTGTGTGAGAATGAACTATGTCAGTCTTGATCCTCATCACCTCTGATCAGGGATCAGGCTCTTCATCCTTTTTGCCTGCAAAGTGCCACCTCCCCAAATCATTCCATCCCAAAGATTGGTGTCTGAAAGGCTGCAACATTTGGGTAGTATCCAAAGGAGCCTGCTGCTGTCATGGAGCTTTCATATGACCCACTGAAAGCTATGGGTGTTGCAAACGGAATGGAGCCGCAGCTGTTGTTTGAGCTTTGTGACTGATCATCCTGTTGATCTTGCTGCTGCTCCTGCTGATGCTGATGCTGATGCTGTTGCTGCTGCTCATGTAATGAGACATTGGTGTAGCAATGTGACATGGCTCCATTGCCATTGGCATTTGCAAAATCCAGGTTTACACCTGAGCTGTAGAGACCGAAGCCTAGCCCCTGAAGGTTTCCTTGCTGGTGATGCTGCAATGCGAGGTATGACAGGTAATCCGCCTGATCATACTTCATGGGGAGAGCTGTGAACGCAAGCGTCGACGGTGGCGCGACGCCGGTGTGGTTCGCTTCGGCGGCGGCGGCAATGGCGTCGGCCGAGCTCGACGGAGCGAGCTCTAGGCCGGCCTTGGTGCTCCGGTTGCCGGCCATGCTCCCGATTGGAAGGTTGCTACTGATTATGCTCTCCACGTTATACCGGCCGATCTCAAAGTTGGTGACAGCATTCAGGCCACGGAACTTGATCGCCGCGATGTCATAAGCTTCTGCAGCTTCCTCCTCAGTGCCTGAAAGAAGCAAGCAAGCAACAATCAGCTGTTGAAAACCACACATATGCAAAAGGACGATGCGTTATTGTCAGATCAATTTCATTTAGGTACTTGAACACCACCTGTAAATCACTAATGACTGAATAGTAATGTTCACATGAAACATATTTGAATTAGCTAATTGTACTTAACAAAGTATGGCATCAAAATGCAGTGAGCCTTCCAGTAAGTTTATAAACAACCAGCAAGTTGCACCAGTAAGACTTTGGACCAAGCAACAACTGACGAAACTGTAGCCCAGTGCCCCAGTGTGGTGATCAAGCTTAGTTAAATCCAACATAGTACAATAATAATGGCCGGTTCAGCAAGGCAGTAGTAAATTAATCACCAATCACATGCTTTGTGGAAAGCCGAGCGCGGTAATAGCAGTAATTATGATATTCCAAACACGGGCTGCTACATGCAGTGAACGAAGAAAGGCAATGTGTTCAGGTTTTGCAAATCAATCAGCCATAGATATATACATGCGTCCATGGTCTAAGCATGGTGTGTCTTCTTTTTTCCTTGCCTGCTGCATAAAGCCCCAAAACCATCATGCGTGGCGCGCAAAAGATGACAAATTTCGAATCAAATGTGGGCATGCTTACATCTTGGTCAAAGTCGATGTTTTTGACCTGCATAAAATATGTCGACGAATCTAGCTACAAGCCCTGTGTGTGCAAAGCATAAATTAAGATGGAACCTACGTGCAAGGGCTTAATATTGTAATGTTGAGTGTAAGAAAATGACTAATGCTAGCTAATGAGGGGCCCAACACGTGCATGCACCCTCCTACTTGCAATTTCATCTTTGATAAAAGAAAGTTCTAATGACAAAGATTATGTATAGCTTAGCGTCGAGAAAACTCTTGAGCATTCATCTACATGATGAGCACACTGACATTGCACTGTCTGTGTAGATCCACTAGTATTAGAAAACATTAGCATGAGGTATTGCCAACATGCGTGTTTTCTGCAAACATCACCTAGATATAATTAGTCAAATGTTTTGAGAGGTTTTGTGGGGTTGTTGATATCACTTTTTCTTATCAGGTCATGCATTTGTTGAACAAGAGGGCAACAAAAAAGGCTTAACAAATTTCTGATAAAGAAAAAAAAATGAATATGGACGACAGATTCAACATGGATATTAATGTACAAACTCAATTACCGAATGTTCCGAGGTAGAGATCCTTGTTGCCAGCCACTCTTCCTATCCTTGCTTGCCATCGCCCATGCTGATGATGTCTACATGGTTGTATGCACAAAACATCGATCAGTTACCCTGAGATTTACGTGCAAGATCGAGGCCAAACATAGCTAGCTAGGCAACAAGTGAAAGATTAGTGAAAGATCTATATATATATGAACCTTGTAACACCCCTGTATATAGAAGCACCACGGGAGAATCCACTGCTCTTCCTGCATGCACCAGCACAAGTTTTTTCATCAAGCTGGCATGAACAAATAAATTAACAAAGCTACATACATATAAAAAAAAAGAAACAGGCCGATCATGATGAAACATGCATGCATAGAATGGCTTTGCATGGGAGCATATATACTTTGATGAATGACCATGCATGGAATATCACAACACATAAACATTGCTAAAGAGTGATCATTAGCTTGTACCTCCTAAGTGAAGCTACAAACTCCTGGCGTGTCATATGCTTCATCTCCTCAAGCTCCTTTTCGTACTCGGCAACCTGAAAGATTTAACAGCTTGCCCCATAAAGATACATCAACCAAAAACCACACACATATATACGCATGGTGCACATGCTTTTACTACACACACTTGCATCAATCAGGAGCTATATATTTTGATCATGCATGCATTATAAATATGTAACAAATCCATCTTTGTATATATGCATGAGAGTTAATTACGGGAAAGTTGGTTGTGGTGCTAGGACCCCAGTACTTCAACGCGGCAAGATCATACGCCCTCGCCGCTTTCTCCTCCTTATCATAGCCACCTGTAAAATCATCGAACAAACTCTCTGTATCATTCACCTTAAAATGTTCCAAACGATGCAAAGTTACACTAGCTGCTACTACTAGCTAGTAGCTGGCCAAGAGAGAAGAGACTAGATGTGTCTTTTCTTACCCAAGTACACTGTAGATCGAAGACACCAGAAACATCAGCCATAGTGAGAAGAAGCATTGCCAACAAGTCGACAGAACAAAAAGGAAAATCAGAGTTAGCTGGATGCACATATGAGATTAGACGATGCAGATAGCTAGCAAAATGCAGTAAAATTATTGTGTAGTGACCTTGGCGTCCCTTGCGGCTCTGGCCCTCACGCCGGCAGCTGTTATCCCACAGATGCGCCTCGTACCTTCCAGTCCACCGATGCCTAAACATAACCATGGATTTTTTATGCCCTAATTAAAATCCCTTGACAAATATATTGGTCATTAGATTTATGCAAGCTAGCTTGTTTAACAAAAAAAAACTACTACTAAATCATATCAATACGATCGATGATGCACACAAACACTTGATGATTAGTTTGCATGCAAGAAATTAGATGAGTTAGCTAACTATTTTTTTTTTAGATTTCATGGCCGACACATGCATAGACTGATCGATCTCAGCTTAGCTTAGCTATAGCTTACCGTGTGACGCCGCGGTAGATAGACGTTCTCTGGCCGAAGGAGTCCACCGCCTTCTTCTGCTCCGGCGCCGGCGCCACCGCGAAAAAATGTACTGACGTTTATGAATAGTTCTAAATGAAGTTAGTGATGATGATAATTGATAAGTACTGCTATTCAAAGTCCACGCACCTATCATGAGCGTGGTGTTCATCTTATCATCACCTCTTAATTTCCACAATAGTGTCGAACAAGAATACTGAATGGAAACTATTCGAACAAGAATACTGAATGGAAACTATTAAGATTTAGGACATCATATACAACTGGTCTCAAGCTCAAGCCTTATTAATCACACTTTGCATTTCATTTTCCTTTTTTTTTTCGAGGGCAATGGCATTTCATTTTCCAATAGCGGATCAAATTATCTTCTCCATTAAGCTTACAATAATGCATTACACATTAATATTATGAGTTATTTTTTAAGAAATGTTTGAGAGTAAGATTGATGCAATTGCAAACCATACATTTTTATGTAAGGTTACCTTTTGGATATATTTAGTTTTTTTTAAACTTTAGTAAATACATAAGAAATCCCAGCAAAATTTTGGTAATATTGCCAACTTACCAAAATTTGGTAATGTTTATTTTGGCTACAATCTGGATAGCCCCTCCCATGCTCACATCAACCTCTGATGTGTGTCATTTGTGTGATCTCCACAAATGACGTGTCATTTACCTAAGACCACCTTCTCTCCAACAAAAAAACATAATCCTACCATTTTTTTCACTTTATTTAAGAACAAGAAATACCTCTTCTGTCTTACCTTTTGCTCCATCTTGAATTTTCCAAGCTGCCATGTCCTTTCCATGAAAACTAACATCTGAGCAGACGTGGTCCTCGCGTGACACGTATCAGAAATTCTACCTACAAAAGCATAAAAGCATAATTTCTTTTCTGGGAGGAAACACAGGAACAACAAATGAAATGTTGGTGATCATCTGACGGCTGGTGTGTTGGGGTCTTCTTCAGGTTTGGCCTCCCAATATTTCTTGTTGCTACCACGGGAAGCAATATAATGCTACCAGATTAGGCTCAGGCCACCCTTCTGAGAGCCCTCTTGCTCCACCCAGCTGCTTCCAGACACCAGATCATCTGTCAGATGGTGGCCTTCCTCCTTCAATTTAGATCCACTGTCACTATGGTGAATGATAAATTAAAGAGGAAAAAAAACAGAGTTGAATAGAACTATACCTCTTTATTTAGGCGCTCTGTATAAAGATGGATATGATTTTTGGCATAGAAAAGTAAAACTACGTGATATAGCTTGTTGTTGTTTCTGTTTTATTTTTTAAAAAATAACTTGATTATTTATGGGGAAAGTCCGCCCCATGACTTTTTATTAACAAGAAGGAATATCAATTGAGAAAGACCATGAACCCTACCCCCCTATTACACGGATTCGTCATCTATGGATCGATCCTTAATCTGTGGGGCATCCTTCATTAGGAGGATTCTTAACATATTTTTGCTACAGGCTTACTTTTTTAACGAGGCTTAAAATCCACTCCTATGGGGAGCCGACTATAGTCTAGAGGTGCTACCTAAGTGCTATAACCGTTAGACTATATGCCCTTTCGTTCCTTCGCTTTCTTGCTTGAAATGAGTTTTCATCGTCATCTATTAACGATAAGACATTTTCTGGAGCACGGAATTCTTCCCAACTACCGTGAGAATTGAAGATTCCATGGAATTCATACGGTTTTAACCATCCTTTAAATTGTGGGAATTTTATAGTATTTTTATTTTTTTTATCAAAAATCATCCGAAATTATTGTGTACTCCAAAGGAGGTCTTTAAAGTATAGAAACTCTGCCTTTAGTCACTGATCGACCTCACATATCATCTTATTCATGTCTGATGTGCCATCAGCAAACAGGCCAAACAGAAGTTGGTCTTCCTCTAGTATGCATTTCAAAATGTACACGTAGCCAAACAGAAACTGATTATTTTAGAGAAAAGGTACGCATGGCTAAAAACATGCACGGATTAAATTAGAGCATGAGTTAAGCATGACATGATTTCCTTGAAAAGTAGCAGCCAGCCATTGAAATCTCTGGAAAAGAAAGTACAAAAAAAAATATTAAATCAGCCAGTGGAGGATTGAATTAATGTTGCTGATTTAAGGTACTAAGATTCTAAAGCGCTGATGTTTTAGATGCTACTAGCTGTTCAATCCTTCAAGCTTTGGCGACTAATATATACGAGAAACCTGAAGATTTTGTTACGTAAAAATGATATCATTAGATTGTCATGATAAAATATTTCACTTTTTCGTATAGTTGTACGCTGAAAAGATTTGATGGACATATATAGGATAGGACAGAGGAAATGTCAAAAGTAAACACTGGAGACTATATCATGAGCGTCCTAAATGCCAAGGTGTATTATTAGGAGCCTTCTTCTATTCCTCAGCATTTAGAAGTTTATAGTTCAATTGGTTAAATTTCTTTTAGTGAAATCTGATTATTTGTAGAAACTCGATATGAATGTTTGTATTTATAGCTAATTATTTATTTAATGATAGGCATCGAGGTATTTGTGGTGACTTTGGAAAAAAAATTCTAAACATTCGATAACAACAAAATATCAGTTTACATAAGTAACGATTTCATATGCTTCCGACGAGCACATTTCTTATTTCTCCTTCGTCTTGCATTGTTTTGATATTCACAGCCACACGTCATGCTTAATACAGAGTGACCTAATTGCAGGCAATCATCAACTATGGCCAAAACAAGTTCGAGATTTTATCTCTGATAGTGACATGCACACGATGATCAAAGGACTAGGTCATTATCGATTCACTGTATGTTCTGATTAAATCGTCCGAAAAAAAGGCGCACTAATTTCGTTCTGTTAATTCATTCTAGGGACCCATTCAGTGGGAAAAAAAAACTGTCACGGTACACCAATAGTACTATATAAAATGCAGAAAAGATAATCACTCAAATAAAATAAATATATTATCAATGAACCACCTATATATGTACTATATACACATGTGCTTGCATCTTTTTTTTTAAAAAAAAAATCCCTACAAAACTCATGCTAAGTTTGCCACAATGGGAGCATGTGCATTATGTGTGACTTTTCTCAAAGGAAAATTCAAGTCATTTTACTTTGAAAATGGGATGGTCTGGTTAGGTGGGATTGACCATATATGTTTAAAATAACCATGGTTGCCATCACTTGATCTTCCAGAGTACTAATTATTCCTCCTAGCACCAAAAAAAAAGAGAGAGTACAGTGTACCAATTTATTCCTGGTATAATTATGTCACCATTAACCACTTGGCAGTTTTTTACTTGACAGCAGTCATCACTAACTGACATTTGTTTAGAATAATATATACCATTTGACAACAAACACATTATGATTATCACTGGAACAGTGGGCATGATTGCAAATTGGATCCTGTGTTTGCTATAGATAGCTGTGTATTCTAAACTCTGTAAGGTGACAGAGAAATATGGGCTGATAGCTATGGAAATATGGATCTTGTGATAGAGAAACTCGCACTGTCTTGTGCGGTTCGTTTAAAAAAAAAAAATGAAAATATGGATCAGCCCGGGTTAGGAGGACCTAGCTAATCTATAGTAATATTCTTCCCCAGTAGGGAAAATAATCCAGATACTAGTTGATTAATTAATATATCTAGGTTTTATGTTAGCCTAACCACCATGAGTAGGTGACCAAGAGTTACTCAAATTGTAAAAGTTTACTCCGGAATCCTTATCACTGACCTAGGTGAAAACTACAGTACTTTCAAACCAGAGTACCATTCCACATGAGGAAAAATCCTTTTTTTGCGAATAATTGATTATTTATGTTCTAATGTTGACAAAAGCTACAGTTATCGACAACGTGAATTTTGGTCTGCTGACTAAACTACTGAACTGCTTGTCATTGTCAAAACTGTGATTTTATCTCACAAAATAACCAACATATATGAACACAAGGCACTGAAGAGAATGGCTTTTGCTGTGAGCCTGTTCTTTTTCACCCACTGCTAGCTAATGACGAAATATTCCTTACTTTTATTCTTTACTTGGCTATCAACGACTAATCTGTTTTTGTCTGCAACTGTGGCTAAGTATTCTCTTGCACGAGCTTATCGAAAGATACAGCCTTCACATCTGGACAAGGGAAGAATTTGCTTGTCTCTTCTGAACATTTCAGTAGTGCAACTTTGACCGGAAGCTAGCTGAAGTTACTGATAAGTACTGGTAGGTAAGCATGTCTGCATGGGTCAATCAGTCAAAGGGTATGGGGGGTCGTCGGTAGTATGGGTAAGCCTTCATACTTAGTAATTGGTTAAGGGCAAGTACTATAAGAGCAAGTTTAATAGTATAGCCAACTACCGGCTCCAATTCAATTATAGCCAATCTAATAGCTCATTCATACAATAGTTACATACTACATTATTAATATCTGGTCCCACCTGTCATACACACAATTCGTCTTGGAGTTTGTGCTACAGCTGGCTAAAAATCTGTAGCCTGCTGCTTCTCTTCTTCTCATTTATTTTATTAAAATATGTTTGCAGCTGGCTTATAGCCTGCTATTGTACCTGCTCTAATAGATGTGGTTGCTACCTCTAAATTTATTTATGGCATTCACCAATAAATTAAGATGCAAGATATACAATAAGTCACCTCTAATACACAAATATCAATGCCTTTATACTCTCACATCCTTCTTGGAGTTTGTGTGGAGGCTACCTCTTAATTTAGGGCTGTTCATCATCTCTCTCCTCACTTCTCTCCTCCACCTCATCACCCAATCCTATGTATCAATTTTTAGGGGCAGCACATGAAACATTATAGCACTTGCCCTAACATCGATATGTATTTTAGTATTAATAATAATGTTCTAGTGGTGTACACTAGTCTTCCATGAAGAATAAATAGAGTTATTTTGGTTGCAGAGAGACTTAACTAGGAGCCACTCATTCTCAATTTATATGTATATATATATATATATCGTCTGAATTTTGGGACCTAATTAAATTATCTGATTGGAATTATTAAGTCCAATAGTTAGGAGTTATTTTGTATATTCCTTATATAGAAGCGGTATACTATTTTTTGTATGTCCTATGTGCACAGCGATATGAACTATAAAGAATCCTATAGGAGTTAAAAGTTCCACTCAACATCAAAGTTTTCATGTGGTTTTTCTTAAATAAAAGTGATCCTAACAAAAAATAATCTTGCTAAAAGGAATTGAGGAGGGACATGCAACAATATTCTCGCAACGAGTAAGAGACAATTCAACTTTTGTTTTTTTTTATCATATCGCTCGTTTTGCCTGGCTATATGTTTTCCTTGCTTTCACTATCCCCCTATCCAAGACGCCAAAAATATTTTTTAATTGGTTCAAGGAATACCTAGACACATGAAAAACTGATTTATTTTGATACTAATGCATTATGCTGATCAATCTGGGGTTACCAAAATAAAAAAAAAATCTAGCTCAAAATAAAATATTAATATGCGATGTTACCATAGTAGGAGTAAAATACTGCACACCCATGTTACACTTTTAGAATTGGTAGCCAACGAGATCTCTTTTTTCACAATAGGTGGCACAGTACATATTGGCCAACTTGTTAGAATCCTTGTTCTCTTTTTAGCTTATCAGTTTATTTCCCTTTTGAAGGGTAATTGGGGTTTGTTTTGCCACCTATTGTGTTTTTGTTAGATTAAAAACTTGTTTCCTATGCTTACGGCAGAGTTTGGACTTTGGAGATGTAAAATATTTTTATTACCTAAAATGGTACGATGGTAACTAGTGGCTGCACGACAGCTACAGCTACAGTGCCAGCAAAGAAATTGTACAGCATCTACGCAGCTACAGCCTAACTACTCCTATACAGGAAAAACAATATGAATGATGCTGACAGTATTTCTTTTTAAGCTATTTTATGGATCGGAAGAAAACAATGGCCAGAGAAAATACCATTTATAATGATAACTGCTGAATTTGACATTGGTAATTGTATACAAAAAAAGTAACTAGAGATGATTGGATAATTCAAAAAATGTAAATAAAGAAAAGGAAAAAAAGATTAGCATTTTCTCAAATATTCTGGAGGACAATGATTATATATATTTTCAGAATTTCCTTTCAAGATAAAAGATACTTTGAGAATGAAGAACCAAAGTTTCTCTAAATTAAGGAAGATCTCTCTGGCAAGAGGCTAACAACGTCGGCATCTCGTAACTGATTGAACACATAACAAAGTTTCAACCTCATGGTTGGCCGGCCAGTGATTAGTAAATTTCAGGTTTGGTGCACTTTTCAGTTTTGGATATACTTGAAGATGCTGCAAACTGCTTTAGTTTATCGGTGAACCACCATGATGGCTTTGGAAACTGAAAAGCAGTGGGGGGTAGTTTTAACCTGAAAGTTTTTGGGTAGAGGGTACAAAAATATATAGTTCAAATCCAAGCACATATTTAAACAATTTTGTTCCTTTTGGGGTGAATTAGTTATTACAACTGGATAGTCCATTTGTAAATATAGTACTAGTGTGTTGTCGCAGAACTTGTTACAATTGTATAGTCCTTCAGTTTTTGTACTAATGTCATATTGGCAACACATACTCCTTCTTGAGTTGGTAGTACCTGCATCAGCACCTTAATCTTTCCTAGTTTGCTCTGCTAATGATGAACAATGTTATCACCAAGTTAGAGCAGTTACGTACCTATAGTGTATTTGTTGTACAATTTTTTTAGCCTACTTGCCGCTAATAATATAATGGCAATATATTCCCTCTTCTTTACGAGAATACATCCATCAAAATCAGATATGATCTTTGTATTATCAATAAATTGTTTATCTATGGGGGGTCCATGAATATGTGATTGTGGCTTAGGTCGTGTTCGATTCAGCCGTCTGGCAGTATTATTGTTTGTAATTAGTATTATCTATTATAAACTTAAAAATAAATATAATTAATCTTAAGAAATTTTTGTATAATTTTTTTACACGAAATGTATCATTTAACAATTTAAGAAAACGTGTACTTACTTTATGAGAAATGAGTAATAAAGCTCATCCGAGAATCCAAAAAGAACGAACCTTAATTAGGCCTTGTTTGTTTTAGTTTTTGTCTTCAACTTAAAGCCAATGAAAGCTAAAGGTTCTCGAAACGAAATTGTAGCTTCTCTACTTCTGGAAGAGGCTAAAAGCCAAAATGGAGGTTACAAATGTATCTATCAGCTGTGATCGGGCCCACATCCATACATTTCTTTAAAGAAAAAGAAGAAAGAGAAAAAACTTTGTAGCTAGTTATTTTTTTATTTTTTGAACTTTTAAATTTTAAAAATAAACCCTTATAAAACTTGTTTCCAAGATCTGGACATTTTGGTCACGTTAGCCGAACTGACGTGGAAAAACAATATTGTCACGATGGTTTGGCTGACGTGGCAGCATTATTTAGTCACGCCGGTCTGGCTAGCATGATAATGTTATTTGACCACTCCGCCCTCGCTGGCGTAGCAGAATAAATTTGTCACGCCTATTATGTGCGGCGTGTCAGTGTTGTTTTGCCGCGCAAGACGGATTGGTGTGGCTATAAGTTAGATTCTGGAAAAAAAAGTTTTGGCAAGGTTAATTTTTAAAATTAAAAAATAAAAGTTCAAAAAAAAATTGTAGCTAGTATGGAAGGTGCTGAGAAAGCAACTGAATGCAATTTTCCAAAATGGAATAGTTATGGATTTGGCGGATACATTGAAAATAAGTTGAAAGTGAACATTTGTATTTGTTTTCTTGATCCATCTTTTAACCGTATATGGTGATGTAAACAGCTAGTCTTAAGAAAACTGAAAAATATATGGTGATGACTGATGAATACCAAATGCTAATCGTGTACGGTCGTTTAAGCATGTGCACTAAATATACAAAAAGGAAAGGTAGCTGTTCAACATCTTGGATTAGATTTCAGTCAAAAAAAAACATCTTGGATTAGATTAAGCATTCATGGATCTTTAGCCCAACTGTAGTATTGATTACTCCATCCGTTTCACAATATTTGACACCGTTGACTTTTTAGCATATATTTGACCGTTCGTCTTATAAAAAAATTGTGAAATATGTAAAACTATATGATACATGAAATATATTTAACAATAAATCAAATGATATAAAAAGAATAATAATCTTAAATTTTTTGAATAAGACGAATGGTTAAACACGTACTAAAAAGTCAACGGTGTCAAACATTTTTAAAAGGAGGGAGTACTATTTGATATGAACAATTCCAGACCTCGTGTTGGACAAGTTCACCCTGTTACTTTGGCCGGTTAATTGCCAGTTTGCCAATTGCCACCACTTGCTCACTTGTGTTACTCAGCTGTGCTAACGTAATTTCCATGCTATTAGCAAACCTAATTTGCTGCAATATATGGAAGTGGCCTAGTAACGAAAATATCTATTTCTAAATAAACGAAAAAGTGGTCGTGTCCCTTTTTATCTCTCTCAAAGAATTATGATATACGATACTTCATCTATCAAAAAATATATAAATTCTAGCTATGTATCAGGACATATTTATGTAAATATTAGTTAGAAGTTACCATAGTTTAAGATGTATATATAATTTTTCATGAACAATGCTTTAAGGATAACCTTTTCGTGATATACTGGGACCCACTGCCTAAAAAATAAAAATGTAAAGGAAAAAAAAACGAAAATGCAGGTATCTATGGAAATTTGAGATCCTATACTAGTAGTCTTAAACCTGATATAAAAATCTCATTCCTCACCTACTCCTCCCAACTCTATATAAACCCTGGATCACTAACTTTCTCCCTCAGCTCTACACCAAGAGCGCTTATAAACATAAAAACATCTCAAACACAACCCCAAAATAGGGCCAAAATTCTAGAATATTATTTTTGTTTTGAAAGGAATTTAAGTTTGTGTGGTGTTCATCCATGGCGGAGATGGTGAAGTTCACCATGGAGTGGCTCCAAGATCCTCTGAGCCTGGTGATCGTCGTACGGTGGCCGTCCTAATCATGGGATCCCGCGGCGGCGCGCGGCGCCGTTCCCGCCGAACCGCTGCGATCGTCGGCAACATGGCGATGATGGACCAGCTGACGCACCGCGGGCTGGCGGCGCTGGCGAAGGAGTACGGCGGCCTGATGCACCTCCGGCTCGGCCGGCTCCACGCGTTCGCCGTGTCGACGCCGGAGTACGCGCGCGAGGTGCTCCAGGCGCAGGACGGCGCGTTCTCGAACAGGCCGGCGACCACGGCGATCGCCTACCTCACCTACGACCGCGCGGACATGGCGTTCGCGCACTACGGGCCCTTCTGGCGCCAGATGAGGAAGCTGTGCGTGGTGAAGCTCTTCAGCCGGCGCCGCGCCGAGACGTGGCTCCGCCGTGCGCGACGAGTCCGCGGCGCTCGGCGCGCCGTGGCGGCGTCGCGCGGCGAGGCTGCCGTCAACCTCGGAGAGCTCATCTTCAACCTCACCAAGAACGTCATCTTCCGCGCCGCGTTCGGCACGCGCGACGGCGAGGGGCACGACGAGTTCATCGCCATCCTCAGGAGTTTCTCCAAGCTGTTCGGCGCGTTCAACATCGGGGACTTCATCCCCTGGCTCGGCTGGGCGGACACCAACGGCATCAACGCCCGCCTCGTCGCCGCGCGCGCCGCGCTCGACAGGTTCATCGACAAGATCATCGACGAGCACATGGAGCGCGGCAAGAACCCCGACGACGCCGACGCCGACATGGTCGACGACATGCTCGCGTTCCTCGCCGAGGCCAAGCCGCACGCCGGCAAGGCCGCCGCCGCCGCCGGCGACGGGGCCGACGACCTGCAGAACACGCTCCGCCTCACCCGCGACAACATCAAGGCCATCATCATGGTACGTGCAGTTGACAACCCACTAGTAATTAATTACTGCCAAATTTTTCACCAACTTAATCTCTCTATCCAGTACTACACGGTAATGATTAATTACCACTTATTCCTCCCGGCCGATCAAGATAAAACCCGATCGAAATTACGCAACACCAAATCCGTAAAATTACTGAAATTAATGATTCACAGATTTACCCAGCACAGCAGTATGGAGTAATAATACTACTATGTCTGACAATTAAACATGAACAATTCATCTGACGCAAACACAACTGTACGCTATAAATACGCGTACAAAAAATCAGCAACAGTAGTGTACGGGGCCGGATTATTAGTCAGATAATATATCATTTTAGGCGATTAAGTCAGGAACATTATCTTGATCCGTGTAGATTATTTGACAGTGCAGAGATCTCTCCTGGTATAGTTGACATGAACACCATGTGCAGTCCATGTGTGTGTTCGCCTCGTTTGCAGGTGAATCGATATGATCAACCGTTAGATGGCGCCACGTATGCATCATGGATCATAGATTAAGCCCTGCAAATTAAAGCCACTCGATTAAATGCTAGATTTGAGGAGTAATTAATTTTAGTGTAGAATACAGTGGGCCGGCTTGATGCGTCCATCGCAATGTATCTACAGGCAGTCAACTCACTTACATAAGCATTGTCGACTGTTCCCGAGGAGATGGACACCGTCAGATACGGCATTATCCGACGATTATTTATACCCATATTTCAATATACGGGTAGTAGTAAAATATTCGGAGGATTTCACAGAGTAGCACACATTGTTTTTTATGGGACGGAGAAAGTAATATACTTGTCGAGTGAAAATAGCTTTATACTTATATTGGATATAGATAGAAATAGCTACTCCCTCCGTTTTAGTTTATAAATCGTTTTTACTTTATTCAAAGTCAAACTATTTTAAGTTTGATCAACTTTGTAGATAAATAGTAACATTCAACCCAAGACAAATATACTATTAAAAACATATTTAATTATTAATGATTTAATAAAACTATTTTAGGTGCTGTGAATATTACTATTATTTCATCCTATAATTTATAAATTTAAAGTAATTTAACTTGATCAGAATCAAATCAACTTATAATATAAAAATAACGTATATTTCAGAACAAAACTTACTATCTAGAAGTTGTAAGTGGTAGACTGAACGAGTGTTTTGACTTGCTGGTAGAACGACGTGGATATTTGCACACACGCGAATAATCTTTTACAGCGCCTTGGTCTGCAACAGCCAACTAGCTTGAGGCTCAATTAAAGTCACAGCACGAGCCTGACCAACGCCGGCCGGCGGCGGGTCTTCTCCGGCGCGGCGGCCGGCGATCGGATTTCATTTCCAGGCTTTTTTCTCCCGCGTATGCATGATTTGGCAAGCTACTGAGCTATAGCAGCGTCTCTCTCGTCGTGTACGAGTCTTCTTTCCACTATGGCTAGCAAATCTGGACTTTTGAATTTGACGACAACGAACAACTCAATGCATGGCTATAAATTTAAAAGACAAGAAAACACCCCGGTAGGCTGTGGTGTGTTCAAAGGGGTATTTCTTTTGGTACCTATTCTTGTCTTTATCAATTAATTCGTTCTGAATAAATTAGTACTTACATGTTAACTGTTTGAATTGAGACCTAAAGTATTACCAAATCATTAGAGTAGATTCAAAACAGGCCATTACCCAAATAAAAAGAAAACATGCGTAAGTTCGACACTAGCAATTTTTTAGTAGAGTTTAAACCAAACAAATCCTAATTATCTCGCGATACTGTTGTCGTCAGCCTCACCCATGATTTACATAAGTTACGTTGAAGTATATATTTGGGATATTCTTTTCACTTAAACAGACATCCCTTGTTATTTTTCTTAAAAAATTTGACAATGCTGAGATTAATAATTGTAATATTTCACTCTAACAAATATACAAGTTCAAACTTAAAATTTTAAAGAATATAACATATTATTGTGAATGTGTGTATATTAGTTTAGAGTTAATTTTTTAAGTAACTTGTGAAGTAATTCTGATATTATACTAGTGTGTTGAAGGATATATGTCATATTAATCTATCTTATCAAGAAAAAATATTGTGTTGTGCTGTTTGGTGGCCTACAATAAAACAATAAGACATCCTCTCAAGAAATAAAAATCCATCTCCAATATATTTCAAGAATAAAAATCCATCATCAATATATTTACTGTTTTGAGCTTTCGCTGGTGATGTGTTATTAGTGTTCGTCCGTCTTGTTTTTCTCCCCCCTTGTCGTCATATTACTGTCATGTATATTAGTGGACTTGTTAGCTAGGGAAACAACCGTGACTATGTCTGTTTATTTTCTTGTTTTCCACTAACTAATACTACATGATGATGTCCCCCCGCCAAAAAAAAAAAAAAAAAAAAAAAAAAAAACTATCATGATGTTAGTACTTGTAGGAAGCAACCATGCAAGTTAGGAGAGATACCCGTAATTTGGTTGGACTGTTGGGTGTTGTGTGTGTATTTTTGCTGACTAGAGTTAAATTGGATTTTATTATTTTAGTTCTTTTAAAAAAATATTTCTCATTGACATTTCTTGGCATTAAAGATTAATTTTATAAAACCATGAAAGTAGGAATTCCATTCATCTGTCTATTACCAGTTTATACGATTGGAGAGCCACATTATTAACATGAATGCACATTTGCAACTTGAGTACCCTCCATTGATTTATTTTTGGCATCGAAAATACATCATGTAAACACCTGAGGAACGTACGCAACATCATTTTCAAACTTTTAAGACCCCTTTCTCCAATAATTGAAAAATTAAAACATGAACCAACCTATTGAACTTCCTATGTATGTCACCATCATCGCATTCTCCCTTTTAAACCTACTCCCTATGTTTCACATTATAAATTGTTTTGCTTAATATTTATGTCAAAATTTATTTCTAATCTAATTAAGATTTATAGGGAAAAAACGTAAAAGCATTTTTAAAACAAAGGCAAACATTAAAAAAAAGTATAGTAAATGATATATTTTAATGAAAACTAATTTTGTATGTATAAATGTATGCTTAAATTTTTTTTTTAAAACTTGACCAAATGTTGAAAAAAGTTTTGACTTTAGAATAAACTCTTATAAATGGCAATAGATAGGCTCTGGCCCATATGGTTGCATGTTCACCCTAATCCAAAGTTAAAATCTTCATTTTTCTGAAACCCCAACGGCCGCTCAATACTTTAGACAAACCAAATCATTTCCTTTCCGATCTCACGGTTAACAGCATTTTTCTATGATGTTTTATTGTCACTTCAATCTTTGCCACATTAAAAAAAGTGAAAACTTTATAACATCATAACTGATTAAGCATCATTACGCAACCATGGCACTTTCACTTCTTGTTCTGAATGTACACAAGCAAACAAGGCTTGTTTTGTTTAGGACCAAATGACAAAGCATATTGCCCTGTTGGAAACTTGGATTGTACCATGTTGTTCCATGTAAGGAAAATTATTCAAAATGAAATTCTGTTGATAGGAAAAGTTGAAATGTTCTTTCTTAACCAACTTAAAACCTAATATGTTGGTCCTAACTAATGTATTACGTTTAAGGAATTGGCACAAGTAAAATTTGTTTGAAAATTGTATTATATTATACCTTTTAATTAATTCCCTCCGGTTTTTTTAGTTACCCACCGTCCATGAATTGTTTGGATAAAAATGCTTTGAAACATTTATCTTATTTTAAAAAAAAATTAGTCCCAATTATGTATTTAGCATATTGTGATTTTTATTTTATCACTAACATGCTATTCTTGAAGCGTAATATTTAATTATTTTTTATATTTTGCACCAAAATTTTTGAATAAATCAAACAAATTCAAATAATTTACCAAAAGTACCATATACTATAGATTTTTAATAGGTAATGCCGTTGCGACTTTCAGACACCACATTTTTAACCATTCGTTCTTATTAAATAATATACATAATATTATCGTTTATTTTGTTTGAGTTATTATATCAATAAAAA
>WNHE01000575.1:0-10821 GCA_009805545.1 Oryza longistaminata
AAAGCATATGTTACATAGCCCGTGCAAGGCCGCGTAACCTCATATTACAATCTGACACTCGAACTATTTCATAAACTAAGTTTCTCTATGTCGCCAAGTGAATGAATTATCAAACTGGGCTCATATGCGCTTCTTAGCAATCTCTCAGCTACGGATTCAGGTACAAACGATAAGCTACAGAAATAAAGACTATACTGTTGGCTAGGGAGCAACTAACCATATTATTCATTAAAAATGAACCCAGCGACTGAAGTTGTTGTGTTTGCCATTCCATTTGGAACGCTTTCGTTTGTCATGGTGTGGAGGGCAAAAACAATAATTAAAGGCTCCAAGCGCAACCCCGCCGCCCCGATACATGTAGCGTGTGCAAGAGGGACCAGTATGTTCCTCGCTACCATTGAGCCACTCTGATGAAAAATTTTGCAGCTGTGGCAACAACCATTTCGTTGAAAAAACTATGGTGAATTAATTAGCTCTTAGCATTGGCATTCGGTCGCAGCTGCAGACCTGGGGGCCTGAAAACTTGGTTAATTAGTAAGGTGCAGTGTACAGCAGCCGCAAGTAGCTGAAATCATGTCTCGCGTACACCTGGCGACAAGCTCAGAGACAGCTGTTTAGTGGTCCACTGGCGGCCAAGGGAGCTCCACGCATCGCCCCGCCCCCTTTTGGGAGCCCCCCTGCACCTATACAATTGTGGGAAGGCGATAATACTGGGCCTACGCACAGATTATGTTGAGCGTCCTCTCGACCAAAACATTACGGGCCTGTTGACGCACCATTCGCTAGCCAGACCTAAATAAACCTTAGTCTAAGTTTTGAGTAATGGTCAAGCACAGTTGTTGGCAAATGAACTATTGCCAAAATTTTAGCAGGATATTTTGTCGTTTGATTAAATTTCGGCCGCAACGAGGACAAGGCACGGCAGATTCTCTTCTCTTTTTAGGCTGGGCACTATGTCACCAAAAAATCGCCGTAATGGTTGAAAATGGTAAGCAAAGGGTTGAGACACAGGCGCCCTGCATAGTCCAGGTAGAGAGAGAGTGAAAGAGTCGCAGTAAGATGTTGTAGGATTGGAGGGCAGTCAGGTACTTTAGAGAGATAGAAAGATGTTAATGTATCATCTGATTAGTGAAGGGTCCTCTACAATTAATAGTTTGTATAGTAAGTACACTCAAAGAGATAGAGTATCTGTCATACGATGCGTTTTGCACCACGCTAAAAGATCTATACCAACACCAGAGCAAAATTACATGGCTTTACGGCTTCATTATACACTATCGTAAATTAAACAGGTTTATTATGATTATTCTATTTAAAACAAAACTATCGAATAGATTACCAGAAATTTAAGTTATTTTAGTGCCACATTTACCTCTGAATCTACTACTACACATTTGCAAGGTTACACTGAGAGGGGCAGCTTGGCGGGAGAATTAGAAAGGCATGATGGGGGTGCAATATGCTCTCTCTTCCCCCCTATAATGGGTTTTCAACATGCATGTGGGCATCGCGCCAAGTTCGCAACATGGGCATGAATTAATTTAATCTAATATAAGATTAAATCAACATTCTCTCCGCATTATGTTGCGTAAAATATACTTAAGTAACGAAAATGCGGCGTAGTTCAACTAAATTAGGTTTCTTGTGGTAGAACCGATTCAACGGGTTGAAGTCTTTTGATTTGTCCACATGTGCTCGCCATTTTTAGCTAAATTATCTTTTAGGTAGCATGCGACATACGTTCACCAAGTGAGACAACTCAACGGTGAAACTTCGAAATCTCATAATAGCGGCTCCAGTTTAGTTTTTTTGGAAGGGGTGATCGTCATGCATGATGTGAAGCAAACTAATTTTGGACAACATGCATGTTTTGTACGCAACCCACCCTCAACATGTTTTGCGCGCACAGCACACCACCGAAATTTCGGAGATGTTCAAGGGGGTGAGCCGTGCGTATGTTTTGGCCAGTCCTTTTGATCCAGTAATTTATTTTTATCAGAGATCAGAAGATCCGCCTCGGTCCACCTTTTGCCAGCCAATAAGCCTGTATACGTCTTGGGGGTTGCCTGCGTAGGTATACCATGGGCTGCAGATTCAGAGGATTTCACTACTAGAAAATAAACTATCTTTCAGGCGGCTAAAACAGTGATTTTTGCAGGCGGTCAACGACTGCGAAATCATTTATTTTTCGCAGTACGGGGGCAACACACCGCTTGCGAAAATAGCATTCAAAAAAACAAAAAAAAAAAAATCACTGGCGGCGGTCGCGCGCCGTCCTCCTCCGGCGTCGCCGTCGCCGAGCAAGAAGGGGAGGGGGCAGGGGAGCCGGCGCCGTGCATCGTCGGTTCGCCGCCTGCCGGTACCCGCGCCGGGTCGGTCGTCGGGTCGCCTGCCTGCCCCGCCTCGCGCTCGTCGTCGGTCGTGCTGGCCAGGCCTCGCCCCTCCTCTGGTCCAGATCTGGGAAGGGAAGGTGGGGAGGGAGCCGTCGCCGCCGGCCCCGCGCCGTCGTGGCGCCGCCGCCCCGCGCCGTTAGCGCCGCCGGCGGCCCTCCCTCCCCCTCTCCGGCCAGATCGGGGAGGGAGGGTGGAGGGGAGCCGCCGCCCTGCGGCCCCGCAACGCGTCCGTCATCGTCGCCAGCGGCCCGCGCCGTCGTGGACGCCGCGGCCTCAGCGCCGTAGCCGCGCCGCGGCCTCCTCCTCCTCCTCCGGCCAGATTGGGAGGGAGGGGGAGGGGAGCCGAGCCACCGCCCGCGCGTCGTCTCCGCCGCCCGCCCACGGCGGCTGGCGCCGCGTGCACGCCCGCCGCCTTTTCGCGTGTAGCGCCGTGGGAGAGGCAGGGCTGGGGAGGAGAAGGGGAGGGGGGAGGGGAGGAGAGGTTGAGAGGGAGGGGTGGGTTTTTTGACGACTTAGAAAAATCTAAGTCTAATATCAAAAGTCTATTTTTTAATATTCAAGTCCTATTTTCGCAGGCGCCGGGGGTTTAAGAGGTCCGCCTGCGTCCGCCTGCGAAATCGGATTTTCCCGCAGGCGGACCGGCACATTCATTCCCGATTTATATTTTTGTAGGCGGTCAATATTGGCTGCTAAGGGTTTGTCCCGCCTGCCGAAATGAAGACCCCTACGTTGGGAAAAATGATTTTTCTAGTCAGTGATTGCATCAGACGATACAGAGTAAACCTAGCCCATTAGTTTCCATCTGTGGGGAGGGGTAACAGCCTGCTTTGCTGGCTTCTTTTCCTCTTCCTTTTCGTTTCATCTGAGAAATTGTTTCTTCTTACAATCAGAGCTAAAGAGAGCCTTTGTTTTCTCCCTAAAGTTACTACAAAATCTTTTGTTTTCTCATTAACATAGAAAATCCCGCACAAACCCTGGCGTACGGTGCACCAAAACATATAGGGATATAAGTTCAACTTTAATGTCCCTCAATTTATTCACCGCGTCTGAAATTCCCATCCTTAACACCGAAATACCAGATTAACAAGTATCTCAATTTATAACGGACCACTGAGATCCTGGCAGTATTACGTCTGATTTTAGTTTGACGTGGCAAAGTTGAATCAGCGTGGGACACCGCGAACCCACATGTTAGTGACTAGCAATTTTCTTCCTCCTTTCTCTCATCCCATCTCTTCTCTTTGCTCCTATCTCTCCTCTTTCCCAATCCCCTCCTCGGCGACGGATGACGGAAGACGGGTACGGTCCCCATCGGGTAAAGTCGTCTTCCTGATTGCAGCGCCTTACCGCCATTGACAAGCAGCATTCAGCCATGCCGAGAAGAAAGACGACGAGGCGGAAATGCAGAGGACGCCTCTTCCATTGCATCTCATCCGGATGCACAGCACGTTCTATCTTCTCGTCTCCAAGGTAGATCAGGGGCAGTATCAGGATGTATCGATTTCTTATTGTTCGATAGGAAGATCGAATCAGGGCCGGTCCTGACATTTTGGAGGCCCTAGGCAGACTTGACGCTATGGGCCTTGGAGTTAGCCCTTAAGGAGTTATATCTAATTTTTTTTACTTCTAATACATACAGTATACTCTATAAAGCACATATACCATAGAGTGACACAAATAAACATTTTTAACACGGTAAATAATAAATCAAGCAGTTTGCAAGTTGTGATAGAGCAATTTAATCTTTAATAAATAATATCAATAGTATAATTGACAACTAAAAATACCATAGAAACAAATTAGTATGAACACCTTAATGGAGACCACAAATATCCCATGTCGACCTTATGAGTTATGTATAGCACCCGACAAATGTTTCTAGGTAACATTGTAACACCTGAAGCAGTGAAATTGCAAAGTAAATTGATAGAGGTATAGCTGCATAGAGCTTGTCGATTGACTTCTAGGTCTGTGACCTACCTTCAGCCTGAAGAAGAGGGGCGGATGGGAAATGGCCGATGAGCCGATGACAATCACAGATCACGCGGGCAGGGCAGGGACCAGCCACCATCCAGGCAGCCGGCAGGAAGCGTCGACAGCGATACCGCCTTGGCGGCTTGGCCGATGGGCGACGGCGATACAGGCGATATAGGCTAGGTGCAGTTCGATGCGGTCTCGCACTCCAGGCGGCCTTCGCGGACTAGGGCATCGGAGAACGGCGACGAAGAAGACGCGGCTCCGGCTGGGCCTGCGTGCGGTTCTCGTGGTGTGGGCCATTGGGCGGGCGGAGGCGAGTCGACGCGCACGTAGTAGGCACGGCAGAAACTGCCCAGCCTGGCTGGATCGCTGCACTCGCTGAGACATTGGGGCGGGCCTGGAGCGCGCGTCTGGGGCTCTGGGCTGTGCTAGGCCTGTGCTGGGCTGTGGTGGGAGGGGGTAAGTGATTGGCCCCTCTGGCCTTGGGCCTGCGGTCGCACAACCCGCCTAGGCCCAGTGCTGGCCTTAAGATCGAAAAATTCCCGATTTATTGTACTCTTGGACATTAATTTTTCGGGTACGGCCCTCTTTCAAGAATGTCAAGGGAAAACAGCTCAGCCGAGCCAGCGATCAACATTTCGGCTCCTGTTGGCCCACCGTTGGAAACTCATGGAGGGAGCGATCAGGTTTCATTATGCCGCCGTCTCTCCGCCGGGCGCTGCCTTTGTTTCCCACCGGCTGCAGCTCGTCGTGCTGTCCTCATGCGCACTCGTCACCTTGAGGGGATTGGGAAGAGAGGAGGGAAGAAGAGGGAAGAATATAGTGCTAGCCACTGACATATGGGACACGCGTTCCTACCCTGGCTCAGCTTGTCACGTTTAGCTAATATGTTTATGATACTAAATAGATTCAGGTGATGCGCGTGTTTTGTACATTGGGGACTTCTTGTATTGTATTTTGGTTAGGGATGACTTGCAGACTTGGTTACAAATTCAGAGACTTAAGTGAACTTGTTCCAACATACAAGTTGGGCTGTAAGTGTGTAGGGGTGTGGTAGTCATGACAAAAGGGGAAAGGAAAAGTCCACTTGGACTCCTTAATTGTTCACTCGAATCTAATTCGTGCCCCTTAACTACAAAAACGCGGGAGGATGGACTCCCCCAATTATTAAACCGTACAAATTGAATCCCTCCAGCGGTTTTGGAGGGCGGTTTTGCTGACGTGGCATGCTGACTTGGCACATTATGCTGAGTGTCAGCCCAGTCATAAGGCCCACATGCAATTGATCGTGATTAGGGAAAAAATATAAAAAACGTAGGACCAGCTTGTCAGGGCCTCTTCTCCTCTATCTTTTAAAAAAAAAAAACTGCAGAGCACCGCCGTCGGTCGGCGATGGCGATGGCGGTGGGTGCGGGCGCGGCAGCGGTGGATGGCGATGCGGTGGCTGTCTGTGGGCGCCGCGTCGCTCGTCGCCCTCCTCCTCCTCCTTCGCTGCGACTGCTGCGCTCGCGCACAGCCGCCCTTGTGGAGCGCGGCGCCGCTCTCGCCGCCCGCTGGAGGTGGCGCGCTCGCGTCTCGGCGAGAACGGCTCACCATCACGCGCTGCAGATGCGGCCCGTGTAGCAATCCTCCGGCGCAAACCTTGTCGCCGAGACGCTGCACCCGTCGCGCGCGCCTGGCGGGGGGGCCGAGGAGGATACAACAGATCAACAGCAACTCGTGTTTCCTGGTAACAACTGCAGAGCTGAGCAGGACACAAGTCGCCGCAGATTTCATCGGCAGATAATCTCTTTTGAAAATTAATCATCAGTGGTAATCGAGCGGGCAGGCGTATCCCTGAGGATCCATCCCTGGAAAGTGCACATCCTGCATGCACATCACAAGGCAAAAATATTCAGTCATCACAAACTTACCACAAAGCACACATCAAGCTGGGAATTCACACGCACGCACGTACCGATGCGAAATGGTTGACGTCGCGGTTGGTGCGCCTCGTCGGCGCGACAAGACGACGACGTCCTTTGAGCGTGGCGTCGGCAGGGAGCGCCAGTAGTCGATGGCGATCGTGTGCGGGGACGTTCTCAATCTTGCCGGCCGATGTCCTTGAGGTACTCGGTGTAGGAGTCACTACTAGAAAAATCATTTGTTGCCCGAAAAAAATGCGTGACATCAATACTAAAATTGTGCAATACATACGATGTTTGCCACAATTGTAAAATCGTTGCTAGTCGTGGTAATAGGAGTTTTTGCAGCCGATTTTTATTTTGTGGTAATAAATTTAGATGTTGCCACGGAATGGATGTGGCAAAAGGTCATATCTGCAACCTTCACATCGTATAATAAAAATTATTGCCACAGCCACTCCATATGTGGCATTGGCTTTACCGTACCAAATTAAAAGTTCAAATATTAATCTATCATCCTATCTATTTATCTACTTATTTTTTTGATTTTGTGTCTTGGCTAGGATTCGAACCCAAGACTTATCCTTCACGCGTGCTCTCCTTTACCAACTCACATACGCATCAATTCTGTTGGAAAATGCATATCGTTCCATTTGAGCCTAGCTAACTGAGATTTGAATCATAGATTTGAATATCTAAAAGATTTCAAATGAAAAAGTTATCACCTATAAAATTGTAGATCTCGTCGAGAGCTATAATTTCCATATAAAATTTGTCTCAATCCGTGTCCATATGAAAAAATTAAGTTAAATTATGTGACGACAATTTTTTTATTGCAACGAATTTGTTGATCGTGGCAACAAAAAATAGTGAAAAGTACCATGTACTATATAAATTGCCACAAAAATTAAAATTGTGGCGATAGAACATATTTTTTGCAACAGTACGATTTTTTGTGGCGATATCTTATTTTCTATTGCAACAAAAGTACTAAATAAAACAACGATTGCAGATCGTTGCAATAAAAAATAATTATTTGCCACAGAAAAATTATCATTGCAATAGTATAATATATTGCTACGAATTATTTTTGTTGTAATAATTTGGTGGCAATAGCTCAATTATCTTGTAGTGAGTGGATGGCCTCCTCTTCGAGGTAGCCGACGATGCGGTGCGCGTGCTTGGGGGAGAGGAGGTAGCTGAGGAAGTAGGCGTTGAAGAAGACGCGCTGGACGGCGAGCACGAGCGTGCGCTCGTACCACCTCGGCTTGGGCACCTACATGAAGGTCATGAGGTGCATCCGCTCGTTCTCGGCCTCCTCCAGCAGCGCGCGTATCCAGCCGCCGCTGTGCTCGAAGCTGGTGGCACTGGCTCAGTCCCGGGCCTTCCTCTCCGACTGCCTCATCAACACCACCAACGGTCACCCCTTCATCTTCGAGGGCGCCTTCTTCCTTTCCCTCGCCACCCGCATCAACTTCGGCACCCCCACCACCGACCCCGTCCGCTACCCCGACGACCGCGTCAGCGTTGGGAGTCCGACATGGCGCGCAGCCCAACTTCCTCGTTGAGGTCGCGCCCGCTACCGCCCAGACCTGACCGAGGCTCGAGAGCGAAGCTCGCGTCGCCCAGATGCGGAGCTCGGCGGCCGTCGCCCCCCCGGCCGTCGCGCCAGGCTGCGCCCCCGCCTGCTGAATTGGGAGGGAGAGAGAGATAAGGGGGAATTGGGGAGGATGAGGAAGGGATAGACTGACATGTGGGCCCACAAAGTCTTCTTCTACTGTGAATGAGATGGGTCCGACGTGTATGTTTTTAGTTATAATCCACCTAAAGCGTCACGTCAACAGCAGACCAAAGTCAACATTGCCATTGTAGACGCCACGTCAGCGAAGCACTCTTCAAAAACCGCCGAGGGATTCAATTTGTACTAGTTTTTAGTAATTGGGGGAGTCATTCTACCCGGTTTTCTAGTTAAGGGTCACAATTAGATTCGATGAACAATTAAGGGAGTCCTAAGTGGACTTTTTCTCAAAGGCGAACCAACAGCACAAGTTGGGCTGTAAGGTTACGGCCCATGGAACAGCCTTAGTTGTGCGTGTGTTAGCTAGAAGCTGGTTTATATTACAGAGTAAATTTTAGAAAACCATGTGTATTAATACATGTGGCATCTAATTAGGTATTATGGTTTTTAAAGTTTTCACAAAATCCCATCCTTATGCGTTTTTGAGTGTAAAATTTACTTAAAATTCAATAGCAATGAGAGTACATAAAAAAATTAGTTTATTGAGTTTCTATTAAGATTGGTAAAAATCCAAAATAAATACAAATAGTCGCGATCATCAAACGGGGTAAAATTTAAAAAGGAAATGTGACCCGAGTCGATCATGTGGCAAAAATAGAAATCCGAGTTGATCGTTGCGCTGCTCCGAACATGCGGTTGATTACGAATTGACATTATTTTCCCACGTAACGCAGATATAGGCCGCGCCACCGACGATTGGATTGGGAAAAGTCTAATTTATCCTCTAAAACTATTGGGTGAGTACGATTTACTCTCATATCCCGAAAATCAAACATATTTCCACCCTCAACCACTAAAATCGGATGAATTAATCCCTGACCCATCAGAGCGTTTTTGTCCTACCGCGTGGTGTCTGGTAAACCAATCCAAAAAAAATAAAATAAAGAAGGCTACCTCACCCTCTCTTTTTCTCTCTGTCGAGGCGGCGACATTGTGGGTGCATCGTGGTGGTGTCTTGGCAACAGCCAGCCGTCCCACGCCGAGGTCCATCCCGCACCGCCACCAACTCCTGTCGCCGGCAGCTGATCCCTTCTCATTCCGTTGCGCGCGCTGCATGCCTCCGGCCTCGCCGAGCTCGATGCCCTCTCCCTCTTCCTTTCTTCCTCATTTTGGCGGTCGACCGACGGCGGCATGGCGCGATGTGGGGGGGCGATGTGAGTAGACGCAAGGGGCAAGGCGTGTGGCAGCATCGGTGATGACAGAGATGACGCGGCAAACGCAGATATGATGAAGGACATCACTTCGTCGGATCCACTCGTAACTTCACAACGTTCCAAGATAATTCTAAGTCCAGTCCAGTTCAGCCTCCAAGACAGCACTGACTTCAAACGGGACCTAGCGCCTTCATGCCACTCTGATTTGGGTGATCTTGCTTAGTGAAAGATTATCTTCGCTACCTTTCAAACGCATCTGGTCTCATGTCCAATTCATCTCGAGTCAACGGGAAATCGCCCACACAAGACAGTGCTGTTGCTGAAACCGAACTTGGGCTTTGGCCTTGTAATAGACTAGGCCCATCTCGGAAGTGTCTCCCTCCACCTCCACGAATTAGCACTTCAACCTTAGCTTTATTTTCCCTCTACAAATAGCTTTATACATCCTAAAAAATAATTGGGTTTGTTTAGTTGATTTTGCCAAGTGCCATTCACTTGTCTCTAGTCCTCGTTCGATTAGTCGAGCGATATTGATTCAGAGCCCCAATAGTTGGTGTGTTGATTTGCCGGGTCGATTAGATCTACCATTCAATCGCAACTATTCCTTTGTGCTTAATCACCTATTCGCCAATATTTAGATTGCATCTTATCATTTTTGTTCTTGCAAGTGTTCTTTCGTGCCATTGCAGGGATCATCAACCGCGTGTCACGGTTGGTACGACTCGTTTGTGGTGTAGCGATTGCACGGCGTCCTGGACTTCACTATCTAGGATTTCGCAAATCTATGTGAAATGCTTTCGTCACTGAACATTGGCAATTCGTTACAAGGGAAAAGTTTATGACGACCGCAGTGACGAAACTGTTTTCTGGTCATATTATTCGCGTCACATATGTACCACAATGACGGAAATGAGAATTTTCGTCACAGAAATGCGTTTCATCGGTGACGAACAGATTCATCACAAAACGTACTCCGTCCCATGTTTCTGCATCCGACGTGGCGTTGGCCATGTCATCATCTGACGTGGCGTGACGAAAGAGCATTCGCAAAAAAGTGTGATGAGCATGGATTTCCTCATCTGCCCATTAAATTTGTTTCCAGCCCGCTAGTTACATGTACCGATAAGTAGGCCCAAATTTTGGCCACGTCATCGCACTTTTTCGATCCAGCCCATTATTTGTGTCCAGCCCATTTCAACTATTAGGGCCATTAGGCAAATCTTAGTCCGGCCCATTATTTGTGTATGGCTCGCTTTGGCCCAAATTATTCGTCAAAGTGTATCAGTTCAAGAGACAATTTTTGGCCCATTTGCACTACATGTGCCAGATGTACTGGGCCTATCAAAACATATGCACAACCAAAAATATCCGACACAACACAAGTCTCAGATTAAATATAGAACAATGCTGAAGCTTTTGAGCAACTTGTCCTAGACGCGGCATTCTTCAAGAAACGTGTTGTTGGCAGGCAGTTTGGGAGAGAACCTTGGAACAACCTCCGTACTAGATCTTGCTGTGTCATCATCTCCAACAGGTTCTGCATCATATTTTCCATATTATCCTACAGGTTGGAAGATGGAAATTATAGAGCATTA